>VYZT01059440.1:29846-55539 GCA_013400735.1 Pomatostomus ruficeps | reverse complement strand
TATATATTTATACACACACACACTAGGAATTTCTGATAGAAAGAAATATAATTTGCTTCTGCCTCTTAGATCTATACACAATCAAAGGAAATAAATTATGATAAATAGAAATGGTATCCAATACCATATCTTGCTGACATCAGGACTCTGCATATGACTGATGCAGACCTCAGAAGGGAAAAAAAAAAAAAGTAGGGAAAGAACCAATATAATCTGAAGTAAAATTTTCATAAGCACAATTAATAGGGCCTGTGAAATAATGACATGAACCTAGAAAGTGAAATAGCCAACTACAAGAAGGTGCTCTTGGAGCACAGGAGCTGGGTTGCTCAGAACGCTGCTGCCGAGATTACTGAAACACTGCCATGCCCACCAGCAGTTAGGAGACAGAACTTTTCACAAGCAAACACCGTGTAAGAATGATTTTAGCAAGCTCAGTCTCTCTTTCTAGTACAGCCATTAGCCAATCAATGTAATTCATGCTGAACCTCAGATGGCAAAAGCCCTGTAACTGGAGTTCATTCCATTGAACCTCAGCCCAGTTTGAATTTTGCATCATGAATAAGGATGGCACTTTCTGGGGACTTCGCCATTGCCGTGCCATGTAACTTAAAAAGCTCTTTGGTACCCCAGCAATGGACAGCAGCAGGGAGCTGTTGAATGAATGGAGAGGTGGACAAGCAATTCCCACCAGGTATTCAGTGCTGTGTGTGCCCTGGGCCTCCACAACAGTTAGCAGTAGCTGTACCTCAGCAGTACTACACTCCTAAATTTCTCAGCTTTGAAGCAGTCATCTCTTCCTCCACTTTTTATCTCCTCAGAATGAGAAAATTTTGCAACATAAATATCATGAAGAGGTAAACATGTGAATTTTAAAATGGCCCAGCATGGGGAAAAAACTCCCATTGTAGCAAACCCCAAATTTGCAGCTATGCATCTGATGGGGGGGCTTTTACATGCTAAAGGCTTGGTGATCTGGCAGATGAAGACCTTCAAGCTGGTGTTTTTAGTGCTCAGTTTTTGCTGAGACATGTTAAGAGCCCAGATGGTAGGAATGCATAAACATTATGTGTGGAGGTCGGTGGTCTTATGCCACCACCTACCCTCAAATAGATAGATTGAAAAGGCCTTCCCCCTGGACTCCTGGCTTCAGCCATTTCAAATGTACCTGGGGTCTCCTATCCAGGTTGGTCTCCCGCCCCCTTTGCTATCTGATATACCTTAGCCCTGCTACCTGAAACTGCTGTCCTTAACCACGCCCATGAAGTCCCCCCACTGGTTCTGGCATCCCCTCTCCACCCCCCTGCCCTCTCTCCATTGGTCTGGTGACCTTTATAACCCCATGCAGAGAGTAGCTCGCTCTCTCTGTCCCTGGACCCCTTCGCATGCAAGAGGCCTCGTGTTTCTTCTGCCATCTGCGTACGTGGTTGGAATAAAGCCTCGCGGAATTTCCATACAGAGCGCCTTCCTGATTACTTCATCCTCTGCTGCAGCTTCTGTGCCAAAGCTATCCGGTGAGACTGTGTGGGGGTGATTGCAGCTGCACTGTACCTGGCAGTGCCTTGGAGGAGGTAATGCCCGGGAAGGCAGCTGCATTTTAAACACCCCAGAAACACACAGACTGTTGCAACAATTATGCTTGGTGAAAACAATTTAGTACCTTTTCCCGTGTACAAGAGCAAGCAAGAGAGTGTTAAGTAACAAAAACCTGAAGTATCAATTTCTTGTTATTAAGGCTGAGTTCCTTTCATTCCTGCTACTTAGTGTTCCCTGATATTTACTGAAGAGCACTGACAATTCAATCATTCAGCTCTTGCACTGCTACAAAAGTTCACATGTACAGCAGTATGAATTGACATTTTTTCTTCATCAGTTTGTATGAGGAAAATTTAATTACACAGCATGTCTGGGAGAAATATTCTGAAGTTAAGGAGGAAGCTGTACTGGATGTTTTGTGTCGTCTTGTTCTACATTGATACCCTGATGCCCAGGCTGCCCAGGGAAGTGGTTGAGTCACCATTCCCAGAGGCACTTAAAAGCATGTAAATGTGACACTTGAGGACATGGTTTAGTGGTGGACTTGGCAGTGCTGGGTTAATGGCTGGACTCGACGATCTGAGAGGTCTTTTCCAACCTAATCAATTGTATGACTCTAAGCCCTCATATTTTGTGTTTGAAATTATCATTTGTGAAATGCAAGAGAGATACTGTCATGGGCTCCAACAGCTGACCTTCTCTGAAGTTTCTCTCAAATCTCACAGAAACATGAGATAATTCTGGAACACAGGGTTTGCATCCCCAGGACTGTCCCCAGGACTGGGCCCACGCCACCCGTTCCCTGGGACTACAGCAGCCCAGGGACACCAGCCGCCTGCAGCCACGCCTTGTTTGAAATACACTGGTGCAAGTAAAGTTCAAGGTAACCTCATGGATCAGGGTCACATTACTTTTCAACACCTGCCCATGTGTATATAATCACACAGTGCCTCCCTGAGTGGCAGAAATGCCCTCCCCTGCTGCTGAGGCATAGCTCCAGACATGCTGTTTCCTGCCACAGGGAACTCTGCCTCCATGGCTACCAAGATCCCAGCTGAGAAATTTGGGAAATGTCCATGTGAGACACACCATTCTAAAAGCATCCTGTACCAGATCCTTAACAAAGAGCATGGAAGTCAGACCAAGTGGCACCAGCAGCATTGCAGTCCCCACTGCTCCACAGGAAGCAAAGGCGGTTCTTGTTTGGACAGGAGAAGAGTAGTCCTGAAAACACCAGAAGCCACATGCAGAAGAGCTTCTGAAGTGCTGTTGAAGACTTCAACTTTTATTAGAAACTTACCTTCATTTTATCACATGCCTTGGGAGGATCAGTTTGCCCTCATACAACAGAACTGGGCCCCTCTTTTTGTCCTGGGCATGGCACAAGACGGGCTGGAGTTTGACCTGAGAGAGATTTCAGCCACTAGTTTATTGAAAAGAATCCTCCTCAATCAGTCTTTGATAGCTGTGAATGAACTGGGCAGCTCATCAGCAGGAGCATCTTTAGCAGAAGTTCAGAAGATAAAAAATTTATTGTGGAAATTCTGGAACCTGGACATAAGTGCAAAAGAATATGCCTATCTTAAAGGAATTATTCTTTTTAATTCTGGTAAGTCCTCCCAGAAATTACACAGATAATTATGTGCCTAGAAAGATATTTGTACCTACAGACAAATGTTTAGTTTTATTCTTTTCTATGAATATATTTAAATGTTCTCAAAAACCTGTATTCCACCATTTAATGGTTTTTCTGCCTGAAGTGGTTTATTTTGGTGCCTTGAATATATGCAGTAGGTCACCCACTGTAAGTCAAAACAACCTCTATTAGACAAATGTTAAGTCATAAAGAATTAACTGTGTCACTTCAAGCTGATTTCCAGTTCAAAGGTAATAGAGCAGCCTCACCCTCACTTCACAGCAAAGGAGAGACGGTACAGGGGTACGAGATGTGAGCATTAGAAGTATCTTAACAAAGGCTTCCTCAGTAATAAGAACATTGGAGAAGATAAAATAACCATCTGATTTTCATCAGTGAGGCAAAAGGATGCTGTGTTGAGGTTACATAGCTTTTTTTTATTTATAGCCTTTATTTATATAATTTAGTATCTCTACATTGAAAGCCTGGGACAGCAGTCAGAGCAAACTAAGTCTACTGATTGCATCCTCTCACTTCTGATGCCAAGTTCAGGCTCCTTAGGAAGGAAGGTTCGGAAGGAAGGTTGCCTTGGTCAGCACCACGGAGTGCATGAGTCATTAAAAGCTGAGCTCTAAGTACACCAAAGTAAATGGAAAGACTTATTGACTCCAGCCTGCTCTGGCTCAGATCCCCAGCTCCTTCCACAGCCATCACTGCTGTTGGCTGCACTGTCAGCAGCGTGCTATACTTGGGGCTGCACCAAAAGGATACTTGAATGTTTCAGTGATTCCATTATATTTCTCGTGGTGGATGGTTTATAGGCTGCTCAAAGGCTGTGTGACTTTTTATTTGTTTCCAACAGGATTCAGATTCTGATTCTTGAGGTGTAATCTTATCCATATGCTTGGTATTGTCTCGAGTGTCTGTGCTGCAGCATCAAACCAGAAGAGTTCATTTCAGTGCAAGCTTTTTCAGAATAAAATCAGGCTGAAAGAAACTACAGTTTATATCTAGGGGGATGATAAGTGGAGAAAGGCCTCCTTTGCAGCAGCTTACACAGTTTAACTAGCTGGCATTTTTATTGTCTCTGTGGGTAAAATGCAATTTTCACTTAAAGAGAAAGTAGCAGAAGCAGGGTTATGTTCTGGATTTCTGCCTTCTAAGGCCTGCTGCTTTCCCAGGGTGCTGTATGAGAGAACCAGCAGCCCTTGATGCTGTCTGCAGACACATTCCACAGTCTCGGGAATGTCACTTAGCTCTTAGGTGGGATGACTCTATTCACTGGAATATTTCTCCATGAGCTGCAGAAGGCAGCCTGGAGAACCTCAGTCAAGCCTAGATTGACTCCATATGAAACAGAGGCACCATTTAACTCTGGGCTGAAACAGATACTCAGGGTTTATACACAGCCCAAACCACCCTTTGCTGCAAACTAATCTGTACAGCTGTTGTTTCACAATTACTAATATTAATAGTTTTCCAACATTTGTCACCAAACTCAAAAAATGTTTTCTACGTATTTGCAACACATTTTCAGACTTTTCAAGTTTTGGGTTGATGTTTGGCAAAATGATAATATTTTTGCAGGCCTCAGTTCTAAGAGGATTTCAGGAAGCCACCAGCAGAGACAATCTCTCTCTTGAATTATGGGGTATCTCGTGACTACCCTTAATGTTTTACTTCTGTTAGGACCACCAAAACTGACTGAGGCAATGGGGAAGGGCCAGGTACAGAGCAGTCCAGAGCTGGAGTTCAACAGGACATGCAGGCATGCAGCTGTAGCATCCGTCGCTTGGATAAGAAGCATGACAACTATGCAAAGCTTTGCTTGTACCCTGAGTGATCTCTTGTGGCACAGACATTGTTCTCACTATCATTAGAAAAATCCCTTTGGCAAGATGGTAGCAGGCAGCACGATGGAGTGTAGGTCCTCCCGCTAGAATCATAGAATGGTTTGGGTTGGAAGGGACCGTAAAGATCATCTAGTCCAACACCCCTGCCATTAGGAGGAACACCTCCCACTAGACCAGGTTCCTCAAAGCCCCATCCAGCCTGGCCTTCTGGCCAACTTTCAGGGCTGTAGCATTCTCAAGCTGTTCCAGTGCCTCACCACTCTCACAGTAAAGGATTTCTGCCTACACATCTGACCTAAGCCTACCTACCTTCTTTCAGTTCAAGGCCATTCCCCCTTCTGCCACCACAGGCCCTTGTAAAAAGTCCCTCTCCAGCTTTCTTGTAAAGCCCCTTTAGGTACTGGAAGGTGCTATAAGGTCTTTCCAAAGCCTTCTCTTCTCCAGGCTGAACAACCCCAACTCAGCCTGTTCATAGGAGAGGTGCTCCAGCCCTTTGATCATCTTCAGGACCCTCCTCTGGAGTCACTCCAGCAGGTCCATGTCCTTCTTATGCTGAGGGCCCAAGAACTGTAAGCAACAACAGAATCTGTGCAGCACCTCTGTGTGGGAGGCTCTGGCTGGGTTACTGATTGACCACATCTGGGCCAGCAAGAACCTGAAAAGAAGAAATTGTGCACCCAGCCCCTAAAGGGGAAACTGGCACCTTGCATCAACAGAATCCAGTCTCTCCAGAACATATTGGCATCCCTGATCTCCCCAGGGAAGCTTTGGCTGCATGGCTTTGGAGAGGCCACAGTGTCTGTGGGTGAAGGGTCTGGCTGCAAGGCCTTCTCTCCCAGGACCCAGGCAATAAATCAAAGGAAGGAGCAGGTGGGACTGTTCTGCCACACAGGAACAGCACAGAGTGAGGTGAAAATATTCCTGTGTTTTTGAAAGTTGTCTGAAAAGCAATTGGAACTCTACAGTGAAGAAATGGGAACAGTGGAAAACAGTGCTATTATATCAGTGCCAAAGAGATCCATATTTATGTATATATATATTTAAAAACTCCATCAAGGCTGTGACAGGGCTTCTGTTAAAATAAAAAAGAAAGATACTCTTAAGAGGTTTACAGTTCAGCTGGAAACATGTGTTTGACTGAATATTATTGCAACAGATCTCAGAACAAGAAGTGTCTCATTATATGTAAATTAAAACCAGTGTTTGGTTACATAGAAAAGAAGACCAAATGGGGAAATTAAGCTTATTTGAAGGGATATAAACTGTTGCAACTTCATCCTGAATCCACAAAATCCTGACGAGTTCCTTTCCATGAAAAATCTAACATTTGGAAGTATCCTTACAGCTTGCAGCTGCTGGTAATCCTGGGGAAGATGATGACTTTTCCAAACTCTTAATTTCTGGCTAGCCTTGTTGCAGGTTTGGCTGAGGCTTCTTCTCCTCTGGCAGTGATGTCTAGGAAGAAGAGAGTTGCTGAAGGCTGACAACAGTCAGCCAATCACAGACTGAAGAAAACCCAACCAAGTTGGTTTTGCCCTAGTACAGGGCACTAGGCAAGAATGCTGAACTTCCCACATTTAAACAAAGGATCCTGTGTGAAACACCCCCTGGTGTAAACTATTCAGATTCTGTTCCAGGTAGGTATGGAGTCAGTCACTGTAAAAGATGCCAAATAGTGTGTTCTACCCTCTGTCCAGACTGCAACAATTTGAGGAGAGAAAAGATAGTGTTATCCTTAGAGAGTGAGGACAGGAGGCAACAGGTTGCTGAGAGCTACATGACAAGGCAAACCCTCCAGAGGCAAAGGATGAACACAGGGTGTCCTCAGCACGGAGTTCTGGCACCCACAAACACCCTCAGTGAGCCAGCAGGTCACATGCTATGGGAGGTGTGTGACTGATGTTCAAGACCAAGACTCCATAGGGCAAAGACCTCTCCTTCTTCAGAAATGACTAAGGGACTCTTTTTGCTCTTTTTACACTATAAATTAAGATACCTACATAGTATGGTGAACCACAGTATCCCAGAATAGTCCAGTAAGCAGAGCTAACAACTGCATGGAGGTGGGGCTGGGTACACTGGAAACCTACATCTTCAGGCTGTGAGCCTTCTTGCAGCTCCAAACCATCATCTCCATCTCCTGATGTTACCTAGGTAGTGTAGATTAGAGCTGGAATTTTTCCACCTGCCCAGACTACTATTTCAGTGTAATTTGCTGGGTAGACAACACTACAAAAGTTCTTCTCCATCTGTACTGAGTCAAAATTACCTGCTGTTACCATTTCAAAGCTGGATTTTTATGTAATGGGCAAGGTTCCAATGTGCTTACAATGCTGCTCAATGCTCATTCAAATTATTGGGCTACACATACCTTCTTTTTCCAAAAAGTATGTTCGGATAGTATTTATTTTTTCTGTAGAGAAAAAGAAAGTTTCTGGCTATAAGCCAGGATTCTAGACACCCGTCATTATGAAGGGCACAGAACAGAAGTATTTACTCAAGATTTGTTATTTTACTTTTTGTTTTGACAGAATGTTGTATCCTGAAATGTCTCCCTTATGTACAAACACTGCAGCAGGAAGCTTGGAAAGCCCTGATGGAGTTTATCTCAACAATGTTCCATGGAAACCTTGTCAGGTTTGCTTGGATTCTTCAGCTAATCACATCTCTTCGAGACATTGATGCAGATGCTATTGAGGAGCTCTTCTTCAGGCCCATCCTAGGAGAGGCCGCCCCAAATGTACTACTTATAGAAACCCTATATATCAAGCCAGACTGGCTTTGAAAACAAATGACATCTGAGGTCTGAAATATTTAATTTTGAAGAGATGAGAGAATATTATGAGCTAAATAAACATATTTCAAACAAATCATCGATGCATATTTGTAAGCCAGATATGCTTCAATGATGAAGTAATTTTGTATCATTGTAGAATTAAAAGCAGAGAAAACTAAGCATTTATTGATTCTGTGTGCTTTAAAAAACACTTAGTCTAAGTATTTAAAGATTGTCTAGGAGCACCAGCATACTTTCCAGTTGTGCTAGGTTCAATTGTATTATTTCTAGTGAGCATTTTTACAGCGGTTTAAACCACATGTTTTTGGCTTTAAGGAACAGAGGCAGTGGTAAATTTTATTCAGTTGAAGATAGATACATAAAAGGCTGGTCAATGGTAAAATCAGTATAAATCCGTCCTTGTCAGTCCCTGATCCTAATCCTTTTTCTGTTCCACTGAGAACTCTAGTCCTTGGCTGTAACTGCTGGAGGGAGCCCCCCCACTTACTAACTACTTCCTTATAAGTTCTTTTCTAAGTCTTGCAGCAAACTGTGGGCATTAAATCCCTCTCCCATTATTTACAAAGTCCTTTGCTAACTAAGGAACTAAACAACATGAATTAAAAATTTGTTGACTGGACAAAAGCTGTTGTTCAGGATTGTTTTCAGAATGGGAATAACAAAAGCTGAAAGTTACTGTCTCATGCCATAAGCGGCAGAACTAATGTAGCCCAGTTTCCTACACATTTAAGATGTTTTCCCTTTAGCCCTCCCTGTACCCTTTTTTAATTACCCTCACTTCCTTCCAGACAGATGTCAGATATTCCTTGGACAGCAGAAATGCTAAAATATGGTTTCCTACAGATGTGTACAATCTGTTCCTACATGTCTCACTGCAAGCGTTCCACATCTCCACCTCCAAATGCACTATGGCATGCCCCAAAAATTTCTCTGTCTCCTACCCATCTGGCTGGAGAAGAGGCAGCACGTGTTGGGGTGGGTGCCAAGCGATGAGTGTGCTGACTGGCCATCTGTCAGGATGAAAAAAACATTGAGCTTATACTTTAGCTGCAATAGGGGAAGCTGTTTATATCCATTTCCTGTCCCACTCCTCTCTCAATGGTTTCCATGTATCTTCAGGGAATTAATTTCTCAGTTTTTTCAGTAGCGCGTCCAACCTAGTTTTGCTTGGCAAGGGGGCTCAACTTCACCAAATAGGGACTGACAGACAGGTAGACAGACAGGACAACAGAGTATGATAGCTTAGAATTCCTCAGAGCTCATTTCTATGTAGAATCCACCTTACCTTCATAACTGCTTAATGATTCACCATCAACCTGAACTCAGGACAGGGTTCATGGTTCTGTAGCCTGAATTTCAGGCTAATGAAAGAACACCAGACAGTGTCTGCTCACAGCTTTATTTCTTATCAAAATCTGTTCAAGGTCTTTGACTTTCTCTACATTATACACAAGAGCTTCAACTCAGCTCTCCTTGAATTGGAGGGCATGATGCCAACAAGTTCCCAAGGCTTGGCTCACCTGGAAGACAATGCTGTATTTGCTGATGGTTCTTTTAGCCTGGTGTGTGACTATGTAGCCAGCTGTCTGAAAGGAATGCCTGGTGCTCCACAGGGAAGATTGTGGTCAACATCTTGGGTTTTCAAGATGACTTCACCTTCTACCATGAAGGCAAATACTAGGCTTTAAAGGGAACTCCCACAGGATCTGATACTTATGGATCTCACCTCACTGTGCTTTAAATACAAGGTTCAGTCCTTCAACAGGTCTTTAATGAAACACATCTTCTTTAGTATGCATGCAGTGGAAAACCTCACCAACCTTGAGCTAATGTTCTCTGTAACCAAACATTCCTCATCTCACAGACCCGTTCACACAGGGAGCATGAGTTGTAATAATCTAAGTATCCTGTTCAAAGGGGCTAAGATACCACTGTCTTGCTGAGGACAGAGTAGAACCTGTATTTACTGTGTTTCAGCTTCATATGAAGATGGAGGCTGTGCAGGTACAAGAAACTGGCAGGAACAGGAGAGGTGAGGGATTGTGAGCAGAGGGTACGAGCCAAAAAGGGAGCTCTCCCTGGAAGATGGAAAGGCACAGCACCAGACAGCCTTTAGAAGTCAATGGAAATAATGCATTGGAATGAAGAAGCAGAGAGAGAAATTAACAGAAGGCAAGAAGAAGACAACAGAAAATCCCTATTCCAGAAAAAAAAAAGGAGAGAGGGATAGAAAGGGAGAGAAAAGCAATGCGGAAAGGTTTATTGTCACTTCCTTTAGCATCTGGAACTGAAAACAGAAGCACTGTTTCTCCAGCTGTGAAATCCACCAATGAAGCATGTGTATCCATGCCCCTCTAGCGCCCATGAGATGACAGTATTGCCATCACCTAGAGTGTGAGCTTAGCTGCTGGAAGCATGCCAGATAAAGCACCTACTGCTGCTGATGACCCAGGCAGAGCTTTCACTCGGGGACACTTCTCTCCTGTTGCTGACTAATTCAAAATACGGTATGGCAATATTTTTAAATTGTTAGAAGAAACCTACATTTGCAAAATCAAGAATGAAAAAGTAAATTCAAATTGCTTGTGAAACCTTGCTCCAGCCTCCTTCTGAATATGATCATAAACTCTTTTAATGACCTGATTACAAACTCCTGTGTTTTCCCCTCAGGACTGTGGGAGTCAGTGCACCCCCACTGCCAGAGCAGTGGAGGGAGCACTGAGGAGATCAGCCCTATTATAACCAATGCTCCCCTGTTAGGGGAAAGAGAGAGACCTCCTCTCAAGATACTATGTGTTTATGCAGATCCCTGTACCCCCGTTACCCATTGGACTCACTGTCCCAGCTGCCAGTTCATGTTACTATCATTCTCTGTGAGACATCCCACTTCCAGAACGTTCTGCTCTACTCACTATCCCATTTGTCCTTCCCTGGCAGCCACTCCCTCAGTCCCTCTCCATTGGTCACTGCACCCTTATCCCTCCTTTGTCCAGCCTCTAAGCCCTCACGCTATTGGCTCTGAGTGCTCTCTCCGCCCCTGCCCAGCCCCGAGATAAAATCACATGTTGCCCTTTGTTCTCTGTTCTTTCGGCTCTGGTGCCCTTCAAGGCACGTTATTGAAACTGCCTTGGAATACCAACCTGAAACCCCCTTCCTGTCTCCTTGTCAGTTTGAAGGCTGCCTTGCACAGCAGAGGCAGCTGCGGGCAGGGGTCGGGCGGAGCTGCGCCGAGTGGGACCGGCGGGCACAGCCGGCACAGCGCAAAGCTCCGTCTCCAGCTGCCGTGCCTGCCCGAGGTGAGGCAGCGGCAGCGCAGCTTCGCAGCCGCGAGGTTGCGGCGCGGCGAGAAACCCCAGCAGCATGGCAGCCCTGGCAGGTCTGCTGAAGCGGCACCCGGCGTCCTCGGGCCTCAGGAGGCGCTCCCAGGACTCACACAGTCTCAGAACCACTGCCCCCACCACGGAAACACCGTAATACAGGACTCCCTGCCTTACTTGGGGCAAAGAATGGCCTATGCTGTGGGGATTTGTTATGACTGCAATGGAGGAGGCTGCTGTCAGCTAAGGCTTAGCTGCTTTTGTTGCAGCACCATCATTGCAGAACCTGAATCAAAGAGGATCTGCAGTGCCAGAAACAATGCTCTTACAGCTAAATTGGATGAATTATTCCTTACAGAGTTTGGGCCAGCCATGTAAATTCAAGTGGCATTATTCCAGAGTGGTATTGTCCCAGAAAAAGGCTGCTACTAACAGTGCTGACTGGAGTAAAAGGTTAAAGCTTTTCATGGTGGTAAACACAGGACCTGGGAAAGGGTGGTTTGCAAAAGTCAGTAGGCTCTCATCGTTGCAATTCAGGTCACAACAGACAGCGTCTCACACTTCCAAAATGATGTGTAGTGCTGTAAGCACTGAAAAATCAGTCTGTGCACACCTGAAGTGCAGGAAGCTTTTGATGACTCTAATCTAGGTGTTTTCATTCCTCCTGTGTAAAAGGAGGTGATAATAATAATGCCCTTTTTTTGGACACATCTTTGAAGATTTTAATCAGTGTTTGTAAAGGACTAGCAAGTACTGTACTCAAGAACATGAGGGAATCCCACTGAAAATTAATAAATTCAGTGTTCTATGCTAAATTCAGCAGCACACAATAAAATAATGGAGAAGCCCACACACTGCAGGGAAAGGATGAATAGAGAAGATACTGAAGATCGAGCTTTAGTAAGCATCAAGTAAGGCAGGGATCCTGTAGCAAAAGTAACATGCCATTTCCAATGGTGGGATCCATCTTGCAAGAGAGCCACTTGCATTCTCTCTAGAGCACGGAGAGCGACATGCTCTGAGGGAGCTATGCCTCCCTTCTCTCAGACACCTACCTTAGCTTTGGGTGAATCACACTAGGAAGTGCTTTACCTCTGCCTATTGATACAGCTAAGGAGCCCACCTGACCATTTGAGATTCACTGTCTAACTTTCATATGGTGAAAATGAGATTAGTCCTACCTCTGCGGCATATACAGAAGTGGCCTGGATCCCATTTGCACCTACAATATTACCTTTAATATCTTCTAATTAACATCAGAGGCATGCTTGGATTTGTAGTCCTGGTCTTCTTTAAATAGTAGGTTTTGAACTTATGCTTTCAGCTAAACATGTATTTCTAATAACAAAAACCTGATATAGGCCTGGAAACAAAGATAATTCTGTGATTTTATTTGCCTGCCCATAAAAGACTAAGAAGGCACACATATGACATCACTTTATAAATCTATGTCCCAGCTATACTTTCTATATTAATATTTCTATGGAGTTTTTCTTGTTTGGTTGGGTTTTTTGTTTTTTTTCCTGTGGAATGCCTTTCTTACCTCTTTTGTAGAAACAAAGGTATTTCCCTCAAAACCTAAAATTTCACTTTTGCCAGAAAGCGCTCGTAAGTCATAATCTCAGACATAATTTTATTTGCAGACAGGGCACTGTTGTAGGGTGCAGGTATGTGAAATGTGCAGTTCTTTACTTCATATTAATAGAGGCACACAAGGAAATACATGTCATTTTTCTATCACAGGTCTGCTGATGAAAGCAGCTCGACTCAGGGGAAAAAATGGAGACAAGTTTCTGTAATAAATGCATAGTCTAAAAAAGCATCAATTCCTTTAATGACAAAAAAAAGGATCTTGTTGAAGCCAGTGTTACTATTTGTACAGAAATCCTTAATCTTTTCCAGTAGGCTAGGAGAGAGGAGGGTGAGTCAGTATGGTTTTGCTTGGGCTTGTTATCAAATGTTGTCCTTATGAGGCTGTGATTTTGAAAGTACAAGTTGTCATTCTTCCTGTGTTCTCTCTTTCTTTCTCTGCCTGGGGGGGTAGCAGAAATGTTGCAAGATGAAGCACTCCACATCTCACCTAAGATAAGAACATCTTTATCAAAGGAAGATGTGGCCACAGCTATCTGCAAGTAATCTCAGGAGCCAAGAATATAAAGCTTCAAGTAGTGTGGGAATGGTCCCATTTAAGTGACAGCGGAAACAGCGCGACCCACTCACACTCATAACCATAGATTTTTACTAGGAGGGAAAAATGGAAATCTAGTGTGAAAAATAAAGGCCTTGTTTGTGTGTTTGTGCAGATGACCACAGAGTGAAAGGTCCAATAATCTTTCCTTATCAGGACCTTATTAGCAATAAAACGTAATCTGTCATACACCTGTAACAGACAAATGTTTGCTTCCAAATATATAGATATCAGCTGGTGCCTTGAAACACAACTTGATGCAGTAGATGGCTGTGGTCACTGCAGCAGGAGCAGGGGGTTGCACATCTGTTGAGGAGCAACTCCTGGGAGCGAGACACAAAGTATGATGGCAGACAAGGAAGGGGGGAGCTCTAACCAGGAGGAAGCGCAGCACCATCTCCACTGTGCAGTGTTGTCTAGGAACTCAGCACAGCTGGGAGGGCAATCAAAGACGTAGAGTAACTTGTCATTCCTGGTGATATGGTAACACTAGTGGTGTATCAGACCAGTCTGCTACCAACGCCACATTGTCAAACAGAAGTGACCACAGAGCTGTTGCACGTGGCTCCTGACCATGCTGCTATGGCACCCTGAACTGGCAGATGTTGCTACTATATTTCTTCTGGGATCTTGAGTCCTCTCAGCCCTGCTACATCATCCTGTACAGTCCCTGCATCCCTGATCTAAATAGTTTTCACACTCCTCTGAGGCACCGAACATGTGAGCCCTCTACACAGGGTGTATGGATAGGTGTGGACTCCCTCGCCCACACTCCAAGTTAGGTGAAAGCAAGCCAGTTCAGATCTGAAAGTCATGTATTTGCACAGATTTAACAACTTGGGTACAGCCCTGGGCCACTCCAGCTACACAGATTCCAGAAGTGGGTGGCATCCAGTTGGCTTGGAAAGTGAGTGAGGCAAATGTGTGTCTGTCTGCACCTGTCCTGGTCAATATATATGAGTCAACAGTATCATTATTAGGAAAATAAGATTAGGGCAGGGACTAGGAAGGTCCTCCTACAACCTCCCAATCTGGTCTCACTCATCGTGGATATCAATTGTTTATATGACTGCACCCCCAAACTTATCAAACTTCACCGGAAGATAATCTAGGATGTGTTTGCATACCCTGTTCCTAATAGGACAGCACGTAATGGGACAGAGCCTCCTGATCTGATGGTTAGGAACTTTCTAATTCCAGAACTTTCTAATTCCAATTCTGGATTACTAACATTTTGTTATATGCACATTCATTTTCCTACCCATATCAATTCAAATAGCTGTTTTCACTCAAGGTGTTGGATATCCAAGATATTTGTAGAAAACAGTGGTGTCCTCTACCCATCTGCCTCTGGCAGCTCCTCCTGCCATCTCTACTCTGATAGTTTGCAACTTCTGGTCCACATCTCCTGTTTTTGACTGATGAGCTAACATTATGCTCACTTGACCTCTTTGAGTCAGAGGATGAATCTCTCTGATACAGAGGTGGATCTCGGATTTGCTTCCATCTGTTCTCTCCCTCACCTAGAGGTCATTTTGTTTCCTGTTCTATGTCAGTATCACATAAGGCTTCAATGCTCCATCTGAGACTCCACCTCTTAGCTATCTCAACCATATCTCCCTCTCCTCTGTTGCAACCGACTTTCCTGATTTTCCCTTTTGCCATTCCATCATCTACCTGCTTTTTCATATCCCTTTCCATTACTGCAATTTAATTTCTCAATTATTTCTTCTCTATCAGTTAGTCTTCTTTTTTGTTTGTTTTTGTTTTGCAACTGCATCCTTCTTCCTCTCTTACTCTTCAGGTTAGTTTCCTAGATCCCAGCCTTAAAGAAAAGATGAAAATTCTCAGATCTCCTCCTACAAATTGCTACACAAACCACCCTTGCTGTTGTTTGTTTTGGGCAGGTAAGCATTGCTTGCAAGAGTAATTTTTCCTTTGGTCTTGCCTGTAACAGTCTTTCACAAGAAGCTGAATGTGTGCAGTCGTAGGCAGTAGCTTTGACAATACATATGAAACTACCAGTAGGTCTTGTACCAGCTCCTGGCACATTTGAAGGAAAACAACCCTAGGCATTCTTCTGCTGCGATGTAAATAATCCCACTATCTTCAGACCTGAGCAAAACTACTCCTGTTTTCTATCTCATCCTACTTCTCACTATTGTCTTTTTGGCATGTTGAGGAAGGTGTACTAAGAAAACACACCTCTTTCTTTCCACTAATCTCATTTCTGGGTGATGTGAGAAGCCTAACAGGAAGACAGAGCAAGATGTTAGATAGCATGAGTGTTCACAAAGTCATCATATGCCTAGGAAATATACTTTGTTCTGCTGATCTCCAGAATATTTTGACTTCTCCAGCTAACTTGCTTCTTGCCTTGTCCTGCCTGAGATCCCTTTTTCAAAGGAAACTCTTTTCATTCAGTAATCTGTGTTAGTTCAGACCAAGGGTTTTCCTACTACTTCACAGTGAAATATTATCCCTTCTTTGCATTCTGAAATATGTTTTAGTTTACTGATGGCTCCTCAAAAGAAAGCACTGGAAAGGATAAATCTACAGTTTATTACATAGGCAGTTTAAGAAAACCAGAACCAAACTGTTTGATGCTTTCTTGAAAAAGGAGTCAGTGTAGAATACCAATAGTTGGGGATTTTTTTTTTGAGAGGGGAAGGGGGTTAAAGGAGATGATTTTTCAAGTTCTTGTCTTTATTATAACCGCCTCAGAAAGTAGATGAAAGATGCAAAATCCTGCAAAGAGGGTTGAGCTTTGTCCTCTTGGACACAGCTTAGGAGAAATCAAAAAGGTGGTTGTGCCCACTCTTGCAAAAAACTGTAAATTCTAAGAAGAATCCAGGAAGACTGCATCTTTTTTAGGTCCTTATATTCTCAAAATATGACAATATCTCAGATTATATTTATCCTCTACTTGAGCCGACTTTTACATCTGATTGTGAAACAATGAAAGGACCAAACGTACAAACAGAAATATTCAGGATTTTGGCTCAGCTGAGTAAGCAACTCTTGACATTTCTGATAAAACTGTAAAGAACAACAAAGGGAAAACAGGCTGATAACATATAAATAGTGTTTCCTAGCTTCAGGCATATGGTAACCCACATTTGAATTATGCACACTGGAAAGACCTTTCTTTTCTGGAGATCCAAATACTTTGTACTACTTATCTGTGGTTTAAAAAATATAAGGCACAATAAACAATCAGCTTGATGGTTATGATTGTTCCTGCCTTTCCCACAAAGATAAATAAACCACCTCTGCCCTAGACCGAATCACAGCATTAACCAATGTCCCATTAGGCTCTGTGCTAGTGAGAGCCCAGCAGCAGCACCAGGATGTGCAGAGATCAGTTCCTGCACAGCCCACCCCAGGCTCACAGTGTGCTGCAGACTCCGGGGGCAAATTGCAATGTGCACATGACTTGCATTGTGTATTTCATTGCATGGCACCCACCTGTACCCAGCAGCCTCCTTTGGAGAGCCTGTACAGCCCCACTGAACACAATCCCCTCTGAGAAACACACTTGCTTGGTGATTCCTCTTTTTCATCAATCTCTCAAAGACAAAAATTTTTGATTATTGAACAGCTCACAGTGCACCAGAAAAAATATTACTTATTTGGTTTCACACAGGGTCCAAGCTCAATTTCCTAACATACTGCAGCTTCTCTCCCATGATCTCCAGGGCTATGTTGCATCTTTCCTGGGAGGTCCCTGATCTACGCAGTTAGAAGGTAGGAACAGGGTAGGGTGATCTATAGATTGACTGCTAGACTGATCCATTGGAGCACCAATACTGCTGTCAGGTGCTAGGGCTGATAGCATGTTGAATTAGATTCAGTCCTGCTTGGCAGCTTTCTGAAATATGTAGCTATTATTTGTGAAGGAAAGAAATTGCTGCTGAAGATGACCCACCTTTTATGCTGACAGCCATGGTGGCCATGGGACTGTGATGTGCACAGGCATTGAGTATTTATATTTGGAAGGAATCTGATTTTCTGCATTTCAATCGGTTGCTTAAGTCGTCTTGTGGTACCATCATTATTATTGGGTTTGGCACTTTTAGCTATTGAAGATTCCTGTTTCAGATTGAGAGTTTCCCACAAGATTGGCTATGTCTGAACTGTATGGCTAAAATTCAGAGATTAAGATTAAAAATATTGAATTCTAATTCAAGCAGACACATAGACTTCACAAACAGTGAGGTTACAGCTTGTGTAGTTACTGTCAGTGTTCTCAGGCAATGCTGGGGCTGAACAGGCGGAACAAAGGACTTCTTGCTTCCAGAGGCAATTGCTTGACACAAAAGAGACACACTGTTAAGAATTCTCTGAGTTGCAACCACACATTCTTCTGTGAATAAAAAAACTGCAAACTGCAGCTGTATAATATTTTCTGGAATTGTTACTTCTTTGGCACGAGTTTATTAGACAAACATGGAAAAATCTGCTGTGGGACTTTCCAGTTAAGCACGTGTGACAATATTCATGGCACAGTTCCTACCAACAGCACTTGATGAGTTTGAGGGAACTCTCTTAGGTGCTACTCTTGCAAGGGATTTAATTCCACATCTCTGGGAAATGCTGAGCATAGATTTCCTTATCTCCCACAGAGTCACTAGTAGTGCAATTAACTTCCCATACATCAATCACTGAGTGAGTTATCAAGCAGACAAGTCTTGCCCTGTGATTCCTGCCACCTACCCTACACCCTACACCAGTGACATCCACTGCAATTCTAAAATCAGCAGCCAGCTGGATTTAGAGACACAGAAGTTGCTGGCAGTATAAATTCCCTGTATTTCTACTCGCACCCACCTGTCTGTCAGCCTGGGTATCTAAGCCCTGTCAGTTCAATATTTTTGTACGTATACTATGTAAAAGGCCCCTATTTATAGCTGGACCCAGACAAAAGCATAGCCCTCACAACCAAGGCTCGCAAAATAATAATAAACTTTCTAGCCTTCCACCAATGCCTACTGAATTAGACTGGCCTAGGGGATACTTCCGGCAGTCAGATTTAGCCTGACCAGAAGCAGAGGTTAAAGAACTCTCAGTGGGATAAATATGGCTTGTTTTTTTATTTTTATTATTTCATGAAAAGATTGCACAAAAATGAAATCTGAAGCAGTTTTGATGAAAGCAGTGAGCCCTGTTAGTAAGTCATTCAATAATTAGCTAAACAAAGCTCTTGACAGTTCACAGTAGGAAATCTGATTCAAAAAGGGTGGAGAGAGCAATCTGATATATCTGTATTTCAACATACGTATTTCATCAAGTAAACCTTTATTGTTCCCTGCCACCTAATGGTATACAGGAAAAATTACAAATCAATAAGACATTCCAAATTTATGCTATTTCTAGTAGACTTTGATATATTTATTTAAATATAGAGAAAGATGAAAGCTAGGGATAAAAATGTGAATCACGATTACTGGCTTTCTGTGAGATCTAGGCTGCCTAAATTAATCTAAATCCTGTGTTTTAGTGAAGCTATATTTCTACATTAAATGCCTGTGCTACCTATGAAAGCCACTGAAAACCTGTTTAAAGACATTCTGTTCATCTAAATTAAACTTAGGCAGAACTTTTTCATACACATATTTGAAACAATCTTTTATATAAAAATTACAAAGCTTTAATGTACAACACTGCCACAATCTAGTTGTCTTTTATAAATGGGGCATAGAAATACTGAACCAATCCTAGATTTCCCAGAGCCATACAAATTGCATGAATGTGAAGCATTCCTTCTCTTAATGGCGACCAACAGAATTTTCAGATACTCTGTGGTGATGAAAATCTTTAGTCAAAAGAGAATATAGAAAGATGCACTCTTAGAATTAAAAAATGCACCTAGACATCTTTTTCCTGGGATGAAGAAAATTGATTGGGTGAAGGAAAAGAGAAGTAATAGTAAATACCACAACCAGCTACTTTATTTAAAGACAGCCTCAAGTGGGTGACTGTGTTGGTGCAGACACCAGTGCCCCACTGAAAGCAGCATTAAAATCTGAATGTGATCCAATACCTAGTCTAGAAAGTAAAAAACCTAGAACATCCTACAACTGCACAGACAGTCAAACTAAAAGGAAGAGGTATGTAGAAGGAAAAATCCCTTGCAGTTTGGAATAAATTTAGGCAAACTGACAGCTGAGTATGGGGTTTTGGCTCTTATCAAATTAGTAGCACAGGTATCCCTAAAGTATGATCCATTTTTGGTAGCTTTGATTATTCACACTCTGAATACAGTTCTCTTCAATCTTCTCATGCTTGACAGCAATGAAACATGGGTCTGGATACTGCACTGACTTACGCAATACTGCTTCTCTGACTAGTGATAGTAGTTCAACAAATGGCCAGGTGATGCACAGAAACTGATGTCTTCATAAGTAAAAGTATGGCATATTTTACAACAGTGTGGCAACAGTAGGACTTTCACTTGTTCACTGGCTGGTAGAGTACAAATCCTGTATGTTTAATTTCAGAAATTACTATTAACATTATGGGGTGAGATTTCTTACTTTTGTAAGTGATCACAGCTCCCACTCTGATCAGCAGCTAAAGGCCAGTCTGTGGCAAGGTGAACAGAATCTCAAACACTTACCGAAACCTGTTGAACATATTGTTTGGTACATGGATATCTCTAGAGCAGCACCTGCCAGCAGCAGGCAAAACACTGTGGAAACCTGTTGGGAAGCCATGGGATCCAAAGGTGACTTCTTGAAATCACATGACCATTACTTAAAGCCATCTTTTTATATTTGTTTTTTGAACACTGCTTTAAATGTCAGCTCTATGCATATATGTGTGTATATATATATGTAGCTCTCGTCAGGCCGGCCTACTAGGCCGAGAGCCCCAAAGGGAGCCGAATAACAGACCACACCGAGACAGCAGACGGAGGAGCAGAAAGAGAGAGAGGGCGGAACCCTCTGCTTTTATTTATATGTTTTCACAAATCACTGTGGATTGGAGGTAGAAATCAACACCTCATAATCCACTGGTCAAAGCATTTGTCAATCATATTTCTCCACCCAGTATACTGGAATTCATAAACATAGATAGTAGCTAAGAAACCATGGCCATGGTACAGAAAGGTCTGAAAATATTTACAGAAGGAAAAACACTGAAACACTGCAAACTCAGGGCAACATATATATACATACAAATACATTCAACATACATGAAGAATCTATCACTCCACATGTTTCTGAATCTGATTAAGATTTTTGGCCTACTTTCCTGACCAGTCAAATAGCAATTCTCACTTATTACTGAACAACAACATGTATTTTAGAAATGCAAGGTATTAATAAGATTATTTCAGTATGACTTCACCCAGTAGTTTTGGTATCAAGATCGTAACTTTTGTTTGAGCTACAGTACATCTTCTACAAAGAAAACTAGTTATGATTTGAAGGGTGGAAGTGGTGAGAATCCAGCATGTTCTCAGGTAAATTGTTCCTACATTTAACTATCCCCAGGATAAAAATGGGATAGTTTGTCATCCAATTTGTTTGAAATCCAATTTGTACAGGGAACAATTCTCGTTCCTTGTACAAATTGGATTTCATTATGACTTTTTTTGGCATTAGAATTATGAGCTGTCAACTATTAGAAATCATTTCCCTTACAGGTATTTCAGGATTGAGTCACAGTAGAAAATAGAGTTAAATATGCTCTGCGGTTTCAAGTAAATTAAAACTGATTGAATTAAATAGAGGAGTGAGATTTGCATCCCATATTTATGAAACACTGAAATGTCTTATAAAGAAAGCTAAATAACGTCTCTATGGACAGACACTGCAGTTTCTTGATTCACTTAATGTTATGAATTAGTCATGTATTTTCAAAATAGAACTGTCTTCAACTTAAGTGTGCATTGTTTAAAAATCTAAAAAGCAATTGGGTATGAAACCCACAGTTACTATTCTAGACTGAAAGGGAAGCAGTGTCTTACCACAGAGGTGGGTCATATGGCAGAAGTAACTGAATGATTTCTGACCTTACATGAAAATGAGTACAAAACTACTCCATTGAAGTTTCTTTTCCTTTTTCTTCCTGCTCTCTACCAGGCTACAGCTTGTCTGGTTCCAGATAGATTGCCCCTGACCTGCTATTTATCCAAGTGTGAAATATTAATTTCTCTGCTAAACTGCAAAAGGGTCCCTGGCATTTACACTACTTAAGATGCAACCATTTATTTCTGAGTCCTATTGATGAAAACTCCTGCTGCTCTGGTCTTGTTCAGTTTGTCTTACTCATTCTTAGGGGTAAGAAAACCCTTTCTGTTCCCACACTGAATCTGTACAGGACTGATAATAAAACCAGTCAGGCCAAATGCTACAGCTTCTCCTTTTCACATATCCAAGAAAGAGACGACTGTCAACCAGCAAAAAACCCCATTTGTCTGAGGAAGGAGGGATGGGAGAAAACAGCTCCAAAGTACCAGTACAGGAAAAGGACAAAGCAGATAATAATTAGGGTACAAGGAAGACAGAAGACAGCAAACAAAGCACAGAAACAGCTGTAGCATCAAGACCTAGGATTAGCGTGACAAGAGTGTTTACTAGCAACTCCTATAAGAGGGAGTGAATCAGCTAATCAACTGTTGGGGTGGAAACATGCAACAAAATTCCTTCCATGAATCACAGAGCGGGGAGGAAAACTTACAGCAACACTACAGCACGTCAGACAGAAGTGACAAGAAAACAACTGTGCTTGAAGGAAAGCAACAGAAATCGCCTGGATGTTTCATCATCTACAGAAATGTAATTTAAATAATGTAACACCTCCTGGGAAATGTGACAAGTTTAAGGTTCAGCTGCAAGCTATGTAAAAATTTTGAGAGATCTTGAAGTAGAATAGTAGACTTGGAGCCATATGTTTATGTCCAAATCCAATATTGCAGTTTGCTCACAATTAGATCCATGTCAATCAGAGGCAACAACATGGACTTCAAAGGAGTTACATCTGATTGATGCTGGCATAAATATGGGCATAATCTGGTCTGTGTCAGTAGGGTCTGTAATCATCATCAGATTCTCATTAATTGCTGTGCATGATTATCCACAAATAATAGTAATCCCTGCCAGAGTTTTTAAATGGTTGTCAACAATACTAAGGATGTGCAGAATGACTAATACACACAGATGGGGAATGCAGCTGATTTCAGCTCTTAATGTCTGCTGTACAGATTTTACAGAAGTGGCCCTAAGTGACTGAAAAACTTCCAAAAGAGAAAGATGTCTTCAAAATGTAATTGAAGTTGCTGGAATATCATCACATATACCAGCACCAACACGGATGTAATTATTACCCCATCAGAGCTGGAAAGACATGAATGCTTGGACTCAACTCCACTAAAATATCCATCAGCCAAAGTACATTTGGATAAACCTCTTTGATTGCTTCTCCTTTTTTTAAGTACCAGTGCAAATCTTCAAGGCCATGTGGACAAACCATCTTTTGTGCTCAAAAGGCAATAATAATTTAGGTGTTAGTATATCTCCAGATACTTTTTCACCTAGGTCTGACTGGCAGGTGAACATATCTTACTGAACATATTTCTTCTTTCTACCCTTTCATCATAAATGCTATAACGTCCTCTGTAAGAGACTAGGCCACATGACCATTCTTTTCCTTTTCAAGTTCCATGTATCACCAGGTGTAGGAGACAAGAGCCACTGAACCAAGGAAGAAGTATCCTTTATCTGCCTATACTGAACATTGAAGCGTCTCCTACAAGGTCATAACCACATTTTATAAATAACACAGCATGGTATATACTAACTGTACATAAACAGAATATACCTTACAGTTTATAGTATGAGTTTAGCAATTCGCAGATCCAACAACTGAAATATTAGTAGTAGACAGCAGACTCAAATGTAAAGTAATCCTTTCTAAACTATTGCTCTCCATTTTTAAGTTTTGCAGATCTTGCCACAATGATGTGAAATATAGTTAAATTCCTCCTACTCAATTCCTTTCTGAAACAATTATTTGAATATAAACTTGGATATTTGTAATATCTTCCACTATTAACAATACACATAAGTGATTAGGTATCACTTGATTGTTATGATGTTTTCCAGGTACTTAACTTTTTCAAACATCTATGTGTTGCCTTCAGGTGAAGTTGGAAGCAACCTCAACGTTTGACATTTATACTCCTTGTTCATTGCAAAGATGGCTTTTCTAGTGTTTATTAAAATTCTGACCCCCTTCAGAAACTTAAAGAGTGCCTTGGTTCCCTGGGATATACTGGGATATGTTCAAACTTGTCTGATCCCATGATCAATCACTTAAAATTTGAGTGCTTTGTCAGCAGTCTCTAAGAATAAAGGGCATGTGAAAGACCAAGTGGATGGTCTCTCCAGTTAGCAGCAGGATTAAGCCTTTTATTTTGCACAAATCTTAATGATTAAGAAATTCTAAATCAAGTTGAAAAAATATTTATTCGCAAAATACATAATGAAACAATAGTCTTCACTGAAATGGAACTGTGGTCATTACAGGGATATTCAGTAGCGGCTTGGAACTCAGATAGAAAAGAAAGAATATCTAATCATAACAGTTATACATTTTTTATGTTAGCTATGAAATCTCATATTCCAGTATTTAAACTAGGTGCTGTCCGTACCGGGTTACATATGGACTCTCTCATTTGAAAGAGGTGATACCATATATACATAATTCTAATTTCTAGCCCTTTTCTTTGAGGCACGGTATTGAGTTAGAGTTCTTGGAGCAGAGTAAAAATGCTAACCTGTTGCCCTGAGTTTTGCAGTGTTTTTCTTTCTGTAAATTTTCTCATACCTTTTTCTGTAAACATGGCCATGGTTTCTTAGCAACTATCTATACTTTTCCTGTGTTTATAATTCCAGTATACTGGGTGGAGCAATATGATAGACAGATGCTTGACCAGTGGAATTAGGAGGTGTTGATTTCTACCTCCAATCCACGGTGATTTGTGAAAACATATAAATAAAGGCAGAGGGTTCTGACCTCTCTGTCTCTTTCTGCTCTCCGTCTGTCGTCTCGGTGTGGTTCATTATTTGGCTCTCCTTGGGGCTCCTCGGCCTAGTTAGCCGGCCTGACCCAGTGCTACACTAACCAGTATGGTTGGTCTTACAGATAACATTAATACAGACAGGGAAGAACAACTTAAAGCTTGTCACATGTGTTGGAGGCTGCATGAAAGGGGCTGATGAAGAGGTATGCACATGGACATGATGTGAAGCACTGAGAAAAGGGAAAGGATTGACATGGAGTTGACTAAAAGGCAGCAAAGATGGGCATACAGAGGAAGAAATGGAGACTGCAGAAGTAGACCAAGAAGATTTACCTGGATGATGGGAGCATCTGGAGAAGGAATGTGAAGTGGTCGCTTTGGTGAGGAGAACAGTAGAAAGAATGTTTTTATAAAACCTGATAAAGAAAATATGTGCATATGAAATGAAAGATCATAATTTCAATAAAATAATGTAATGAAGGTATGAGCAAGAGTGTTTGGAAGAAAAGACCTTGGTAAAAATTAATTAAAAATAAGACAGACTGAGAGCCAGGTTAGATGGGCAGTTGAGAGGGGTTTTGAGAGACAGAGTGGAACAGGTAATATCTGCAGGCCGATGAATTATTTTTACCCTCCTGGGGCACCTGTTGGGGTAGAATTTGAGGATTTCATATATTTGTAAAGGGAGCCTAGAAGAAATATGGAGATATTTACAAGGGCATGTAGTGACAGGACAAGGGGGAATGGATTCAGACTGGAAGAGTGTAGGTTTAGATTGACTATTAGGAAAAAATTCTTTACTGCAAGAATGGTGAGGCATTGGAACAGGTTGCCCAGAGGAGCTGTGGATGCCCCATCCCTGGGAGTGTTCAAGGCCAGGTTGGATGGGGCTCTGAGCAACCTGGGGTAGTGGAAGGAGACCCCGCCCCGGCAAGGTTGTTGGAACTAGATCATCTTAAAGGTCCCGTCCAACCCAAACCAGCCTACGATTTGTCGATTCTGGGGTGGCGACACGACAACCCCTGCAGCGGAAGAAAAGAGAGGAGTTTAAGGGGAGAGGCGAAGCTTTGGTTTCAGCTGCGACTGTGACGGCACCGAGGGCGCGGCGAGACCCCTGTGGCCGTGCCTGTGACTGCGGCCATGGCTGAGGCTGTGCCTATGGCGAGCCTGTGCCTATACCTGTCCCTGTCCCTATGACCGTGGCTGTGGGCGCGCTCCCGCCCCGCCCCGCGCGCGCGGAGCGGAACTCCCCCCTCTCTCCGCTCGCTCCCTCCCGCTCCCCCACCCCCCGCGGGGGCGCCTCTGATTGGCCCGCGCCCCGCCGGCGCTGGCCA
>VYZT01059440.1:1731-29788 GCA_013400735.1 Pomatostomus ruficeps | reverse complement strand
CTGCCCGCCGGGCTCCGAGGCCGCCTGGCCCCGCTGCCGGGCGCGCCCCGCCGGGCCGCCGCGCACTTCGCTTTCCAGCCGGACCCGCCGCCCAGCGAGTACGGTGAGAGCGCGGCTGGGCCGGGGACCACCCCGCGGGACGGCCTCAACCTCGCTCTGCCGCCGGGTCCGCCCAGTCGCCCCCGCCCTCTTGGGGGAGGCCGCCAACAACCCCCTCCGGGATGGGGGGGGAGGGAGGCCGGCAGGCAGGGCCCGGTGGGGCGCTGTGAATCGGGACCCGGGCGGCGCAGGCATCCGCATGGCCGCGTGACCCGGCTGTGTCCTCGGCACTTCCACCCGCGGGTTTTCCGCAGAAATCCTGGGCTGTGGGTGGGAAGGCCCCTGTGGGCCGCTGGCGGGGCCGGTGGTGCCGCAGGCCCCCTCGGCGCGGGCGGTGCTGAAGAGTTCTGGGCTGTCGGAGCCAGAGCTGCGGCGGACGGGCCCATCGTGTGCGCAGAGCTGCAAGGCTGTCCTCGGCCCCTGTCCTGTTTCAAAAGCTTCTAGCAGTAACTTACTGACTTGGCATATATCCCGGTTTTTGTATTACATACTTAGGTCATGAGTGTGATAATAAACCTATGATGAATAAAGATTGCTGTCTGCTGAAAGGTTCGAGGTCATCCTCGTGGTCACATGGTTGAGAGTAAACGCAGATAACCTGGAAATGAACAGCGCATGGCGTTTGACTTTTCTTTCAGAGGTGCATCTCTGCAAATGGCTAGTGCCGAGTTCACCTGGAAGAAGCCTGCCAGCTGCAGAACAGCTGTTTCTATCACAAAAACCTCACTGTCCTCTAGAAAACTTGTTACTTAGTTGGATACCTTGGTGTTGCATCTTGATCATGACCGACAGAAACAGAGTTTTCTCTGCCATTTCTGTTGGTGATAGAGATGCACAGGTACCCTAGGTGCTGCACAGTGAAACTTGTTTATGGCAGGTCCCTCCTTTAGATCATGTGAAGAAGCTCTGGTGTGGCATGCCACTTATTGCCATTTATTAGTAGAAAACTAATGCCCTGTGAGTCAAAATACACTGTGAAATCCTGTGGAAAGTAGTGGAAGTGAAATAAAATTATGGCATTACTGATCCTGGTATAGTTGAGATAATGCTTTTCCAACTTCACAGTTGAAATCTGAAAGGCATGGTTAGTTCCCCCGTTCCTGTGTGGGCTGATACAAAGGCCTGTTTTATAAGCAGGAGCAGGTTAGACCTATCATGGTGAGGAGTTTCTGAGAGTAGCTTAAGTAATAGCCATTTATTTATATCAAATAGTGAAAGGATGGTATTTTGTAGAAAAGATAACCTAAGTACTAATGTGGATGACTTGGGAAAGAGAAACAGCTGCTGCTCCCCCGCTTTTCTTCCCTTGAATCTGTAAATTTTGTTCATTAGGGCTTTTGTATAATTTGAACAGTTCCCATAACATTTTCTTTTTTTACATTTTCCTCTCCGTAAAGGGCCATGTAAAGGATAACAAGTGAAGTTACCAAGCACAGGAATATGTAGGAATGCAGCTACTCAGGTGTGGCTTGACACGAGGCTTTAACAAAAAATACTAACGTTAATTAACAGTTTAGAAGAAAGGGAGACTGAACGTTTGTTGAGAGGTACTGTAACTACTGGAAGAAGAATGTAGTTCTCCTTTCTGAATTCTAACACCTGTTACATTTGTGTGGGATCTTTACCTAACCATCTTATTTATTTATTTAATTTTATACACTATGTTGGTAGGTAGCATTCTCCTGGACTGTGGCTTCTAATCATGACATAGAGGTTTTGCCAGTTAAAGAGCTACCAAATGTCAGCCAAGCAATTTCTTACTTGGTTTCTTTTAAGAATTATTTTATTTGCTTGGAGAATCTGTATTGGTCACAGTAGTGAGGACTAGGCTAGTCCTCCTTGTTTTTCCTCGCAGTGCTTCAATGAAGAAGGGCACTCTGGTAGCCTTTCTTAGTTTGAATTAAAATTCAAAGATCTTAAGACAGCTTGCTTTACTTCAGCACTAAGTTTCTTTCTTTGAAGTACGGATTTGATGCTTCATATACTTACTAACTGCAGTGCAAAGAGCAGGCCAGTAGTCTAGAAAAGTTCTTGTAACAATAGGTGTCTGTAAATGGGAAAGGCTGGAGCTTTAAAAAATGTGATTAAAGAAAGCTTCATGAGACCTAGTGAATTTTAGGAGAGGGAATCCCTCAAAACAAAAATATGCTGGTTTCTTCCGTTGAAAAGGAAGTCATATTTCCCAGTGTTTCACTGAGCATTGCAAAGCTGCATTTGCTGTAGGCAAGAGCATCGTTCTTTGAAAAAAAAATTGTATTCAGGGTTAGTAGAGTTATAGTCCTTGGGAAGGCAAAGTATACAATGCTCAATCCCATCTATCCCATAATTTAAATTTATTCAGCAAATGAATTTTGATTGTTCCTTACAGGGATCTTGTTTCTGATGGTTAAGTTTTTAGATGTTTGCACCAGTGTTTTCTAATGTACTTTGTGTTTTGAACCAAATTAAATTGCTGATGATCATTTTCACACAGGGCAAACTCAGAAGATGAATCTCTTCCAATCCATAACAAGTGCCTTGGACAACGCTTTAGCCAAAGATCCAACTGCAGGTACCTTATACTTGTTAGTGTGTTTTGCTTTGTATAAATTGTATTTTGGTTTGCCTGTCTAGGTAGAATATTTAATATATTTCTCATGGCCTTTAAAGTTTTCTAATAAGTTATTTCTACACTTTGATCTCAGATCTTAAAAATGTATTGCATTAATGGAT
Source organism: Pomatostomus ruficeps (assembly GCA_013400735.1). Taxonomy (NCBI): domain Eukaryota; kingdom Metazoa; phylum Chordata; class Aves; order Passeriformes; family Timaliidae; genus Pomatostomus; species Pomatostomus ruficeps. The sequence goes on along the minus strand of VYZT01059440.1, from coordinate 26,977 downwards.
TACTAATGGATTTTATGGTCTAAGATGCAGTTGTGTCTTCTGTATTAGCTCTGTCTCTTTCACTTGAAAGTGAGGACAGAAGATACATTATTTAACATGTTTGTAGTACTACTGATGAAAATTGTACTTAATGGCAGCTTGAGTCCCACCAGTAGGAGTTTCAAAAATGTAAACATTACTTTAAATTTCTTAAACTTTCTGTTCTTTAAAACTGGTATTTTTTAGAGACCATATATTCCTTGCTCTGTACATTCTGCTTTCTTCCCTGCCTTCCAGAATTAATTTATAGCTTTACAGATTTCTGTTCATTGTTGTGCATAGGCAGTGCAAGATTTGCTAGGTTTTTGTGGTCTGGATAACCCATAACTTGCAAGATGCTACTTCATTATAGTGGGATTTAAAAGGTTTATCCTAAACTCTTGCACAAAACTATTTATTCCACTATTAATTCCTATACATAACAGGAGGTCATTTGCTTCTGTTGTCCTAACAAAGGCATGATGATGGCCAGATATCTGAAAGAGATGCTTCATGCCGGGAACACAGCTGCAAAGGCTGCATCGGCTGCATCATCTTGTGTAATTTTGGGTTTTCTTTTTAGTGTGTTAGTAACCCTTTTTGGCACTGCTTGAATCACTGCTCAACCTAAAGTCTGACTAATTGTCTCATCTTTTGGGACAAATTCCATGTTGTCTGTCCAGTACTATGCCTGTATACATTCTCTCTCAATCTAGAGCTGTAGATGGGCCTTGATTAGATTAAACTTAGCTGAGTGTAAATTAGGGCCAAGAACAGATTTTAGTACCATTTCTCTAGAATCAGCCATATAAGAACAAGTAGAATGTTACTCCAGCAGTAACATAGACTCATATATAATCTTCAGCCTTTAGAGAACCAGTTGCTCTAAGGTTCCAGTCTTGCTCCTCAGCTTTGCAGGGCTGAGTCTTTGTAAAGCCCTTTGCAAGACCATGGTGGAGTTCTACAGTCCAGATGTGAATTCTCAGAATCACTGCACTTACTGAATTCATTAGGACTTTTCTCAATAGAAAATGTGTCCTTCATATGTTTTTAGATGTATGGGAATTGAGCAATTGTTTAAATGTGGAAATCCTCATACTTGTGTTGGTGAGAATTAGAATCTCTCCAGGAAAATATATTTCAGTGGCTGAGTTGAATGATTAAATACATTCAAGTTTGTGGATAGCAGCATTAAACGGGAATGTTTTTTGTAGGTGCCAGCTGGCTCAAAAGTAAGGGGCCAGATGGTAACAAAAAGGCCTTACAAAGATTTTAAGTACATAAAATCCCTCACAAATTATTGTAAAAAAATTAGAGAAGTAGTCTAGGGACATAGTTCAATCATACACCCCATGAGTGCATTCATTTTATATCATTATGGAAGGTTTTTTTTTTTTAAGTGATGTCATTGATGTGATTAGCACAAGTATGCTGATCCCTTTTAGTGATTCCAAACAGAAATTTATTTTATTTAATTAAGAATAGTATTTGAAATTTCATATTTTGTGTCCATTTGAATATGGAGAATATTGAGGAATTGGGGAATAATCAGAACTGGCCCTAGTTCATGTGAGCAGCTATTGGTGATACTGCTGCACATCTTACATGCTTAAAAAATTGAAATGGGCAGTACTTGTTTCTGTGAAATAAATAACGAAACTGTTTTCAGAAAAATTAGACATAACCATTCCATAAATTCAAAGAAAAAAACCCAAACAGATTAATTGATATGAAGCTAAGTTTTAAAGGCAAATACTTCTAGTGATAATACTTCATTGACTACAAGTATAGTAGTGTTAAATACTGGGAACTGTCTTGGTTATTAAATAGTCATCTTTTCTATAGAGAAGTTCCTTTGAAGTCACTCTTCAGGGACCTGGCAAGTATGTTTGGAGAAAGTTTGAAATTGCTATTGGTTTGGTATTTTGAAGAAAACATCAGTTTGATGGTTTTCAAAACTATATTTACTGAAATATGTGGATAAAGAATACAAATGGTTATTAGTTGAAGCAGAAGTCTTAATTTCAATTACTTCAGTGACTGAATGTAATTGCATTTTGGAATTTTACTCATTTAGTTGTAGCTACTGTGTTGTTACAGGATATTTCAGAAAAGTAAATAGTTTAATGAAAGCCCAACAGAATCAGTTTTATGTTTTGAGATAGCTGTGTTGGTGTTTTGATTCCTCATTAACCTTGGTTCTTCATTTATTATAGTCAGGCTGTGCACAATAAAAGCAAAGATCTTGGTAAATCGTGAAGTGAAATGAAATGTTGGGTGTTACTTTTGTTAGTGTCTCGTATAAAAGCCTTTGAAACATGATCATTTAAAAATAAGATGCATTGGAGTAATGTTAGCCTTACTGTTCTTATTTTCAGTTGTGTTTGGTGAAGATGTGGCTTTTGGTGGAGTCTTCAGATGTACAGTTGGCTTGCGAGACAAATATGGTAGGTTGATTTATAAATCTGACATCAGTTTCATATTAACATCTCTGCTCTTTTTTCTTTTTTCCATTTTGCTGTGAGAAGTACTGTTACTGGAATACTTAAAATCTGTGAAATCAATGTTTCATGTATGGCAGGCTACTTAGTGCATAGCATTTTACAGGTCTTGGAAGCTGGTTGTGGATACAGTAACATGATACAGCATTTAATTCAGCAATTGCTACTCCCCCGCTGCAATTGCTACTCCCCCACTGGGCTATTAGAGAGAAGAAGAGGTTATAAAATATTAAGTTTCAGCAGCTTACTTTCATCAAGGCACGGAGATGACTGGGACCTTCTGCAGCAAGTGATTAAATCTATTTAATGATAAGAAAGATGTGTTCCAGCCATCCTGGAGAACAAAGATCCACTTTTTTTTTTGAGTAAACCAAAAAAGGGAGGGACAAAGACTAAACTTATAAGAAGTTTCAGAAATATAACCATATTTTTTTGTCTTGCTTCTCTGCATCAATTATGTGGATGTTCTCTTTCTCTCTAGCTTACATGTTAACGTTCAAATAATTTGGATAGAACTTCTGTTAGCAATGATCCTTAGCGCTGCGTGTTGAATGAATTGAATTAGAGTTCTTTAACTGGTGTGATATGTTGATTCTGTGTACTAGACTCCATATGAAAACCAGGCCCCTGAGACAGCGATCAGTTGCTGGAAATGTAGGCAACAGAAGACATTGTTTGGGAAATAAGTAACAGGAGCGGATGGTTGCATAAGCCGCCTTTCTGGATTTTAGTGAACATCTCCAGTTTAAAAGACAAAAGGGACAAACTTTATATTGTTAGGGTGGTGCTTTGAGGCTCATTTGGTGGGTTTTTTTGATGTAAGACATTCATACAATATTGGAATGAAGGAAAGAGATAATTTAATCTTTGTAGTAGCATTTTATTGGTAGTATATTCCAAAGTACCAGTGCTTTTCAAAGACTGTGACAGCCCTGATTGACAGAGCACAGGGGTTCAGCTGAGGGACTGCAAAAGGACTGTTTGCACTGTGTTAATCAGGATGATAACCAGCAGTCACAGCCTAGCTAGAATCAGGTTTATTTCATGGGTGTAATAACAAAGATTTTTAATGGGATTTTTGAGGAAGCTATGATGTGACTTTGGGAATATTTGGAAAGAAGTCCTTTAGACCATGAGAGGCAACATGAGAACTGGGGAAGTACTTACATGAACAAGGACTAATGAAACTGGTGTTGCCATTTTCTCAAAGAGGGTGCTGACCTCTTCAGGGTGAATGAGATGATAGATTTTATGAGGAAAAACTAAGAAGTGCTCTTGTTTCATGTGATCATGAAGTAAAATGCGTAAGTATATAAAGTGCTGGTGAGACCAAATTAACAAGGTAGGAAGCTGTATCTTCACATTCATTCAGACCATTGCAAAGATCGCACTTGCTAGAGGAAAAGTGTGTCAGCTAGAAGAGAAGGAAAGAATGGAAAGCTTTTTGCTGTTTTCCTGCATTAATAAAAATTCTGTTTTACAGGTTCTGGTGTTTAGGTCTAGGTAAAAAGTGAACTGAAGATGTTGATAGTGCTTGAGAGAGAAGGAGGTAGGGAAGGCAGGACTGGATGTGGTGATTTGACCCTGGCTGGAGGCCAAAGCTGCTCTATCACTCCCCTCCTCAACTGGACACGGGAGAGAGGGAATGTAGAGAAAGGCTCATGAGTTGATATAAGGATATGGGGAGATCACAAACCGATTACTGCCATGGGCAAAACAGGTTTGACTTATAGAAATTGCTTGAATGTATTATCAATCAAAATCAGAGTAGGATAATGAGAAGTAAAACAAATCTTAAAAACATGTTCCCTCTACCCCTCGGTCCTTTCTGGGCTTAACTTTGCTCCTGATTCTCTGCCTTCTCCTCCCCCTGCAGCAGCACTGGGAGGCAGAGAATTGGGGTTATGGTCAGTTCATCACTTGTTGTCTCTGCCACTGCTTCTTCGTCAGGGAGGGGAGTGCTTTCCCTGCTTCAACATGGAGTCCTTTCTATGGGAGACAGTTCTCCATGAACTTCTCCAGCATGACTTCTTCCCCTGGGCTGCAGTTCTTCATGAACTGCTCCAGTGTGGGTCCTTTCCACAGGGTGCAATCCTTCAGGAGCAGGCTGCTCCAGCATGGGTCTCGCACAGGGTCATAAACCCTGCCAGCAAAGCTGCTCCAGTATGGATTTCTCTCTCCACAGGGCCACAGCTCCTCCCATGAGCCTGCTCCAATGCAGGCTTCCCATGGGATTACAACCTTTTTTTTCTTGGGCATCTACCTGCTCTGATGTGAGATCCTCCAGAGGCTGCAGGTGGCTCTGCTCCCCCATGGCCCTCCATGGGCTGCAGGGGCACAGCTGCCTCACCATGGGCTGCACCATGGCCTGCAGGGGAATCTCTGCTTTGGTGCCTAGAACACCACCTCCCCTGCTGCTTCATTTGCCTTGGGCTGTTCTTCAGGGCTGTTCCTGTCACATATTTTCACTCTGCTCTTCTCTGAGCACAATCTCTTCTGTGCCGTAACTTTTTTTTTGTTCCCTTCTTAAATATATTATCACGGAGGTATTACTGACCTTTCTGATGGGCTCAGCCTTGGCCAGACGTGGGTCTGTCCTGGAGCCGATGGACATTGGCCCTGTTGGATATAGGGGAAGTTTCTGGCAGCTTCTCACAGAAGCCACCTCTGTAGTTCCTTCCTCCTTCTATCAAAACTTGTCCATGGAAACCCAATACACAGGAAAAATAAAAGTTCTTTATGGTGCTGCTGAAGTGCCCATAAGTAAATGAAGACAACATCTGAAATACAAGTTTGAACAGAAAGAGAGTCTGAAGATAAGGTCTTGAATGTAGGACTCATTTACAGAATGGTAATTCAACTTTGTAAGGCAGGTAAGAGGACATGGGTAACTCAGCTTCTTTCTTCACTGATAGTAGAAATTCAATAGAAAACACACAGTGACTGAAGAGGGAATGGCAAAGATGAACTGGAGGATGTACTGAAAATACAGTTACAGTGCTGAGGAGAAACAGGAAAGACTGTAAGTGCAAAAATTGAAAGAATACAATGTTTTGAGGGCTATGTCTGCCTATCAGTGTAGTCTCAGATTAAATAAGTTCTAGATGGAATGCTTGTTTTATGGAAAGGCTAGGTTCTTTGTAAAGTAAGGAGGAATTCCAGACGGAAGTGACAACCAACCAACCTGATGAATCTTATGAGGAAGATTGCATACACTTACTGACTCTTTCCCTATACCCCTCCTGAATTTACTGTCAAATTAATAATAGGTGATACAAGTAATATAATATGAGATTGTTTCTATATGTTGATACAAAATATGAAGGAATGAATGGGGTTTTTTTCTCCTATCCTGGAAGAGGGGGGCTGATTTTTTTTCATTTCTGTAGTTTCTTTTTCCTTGTAGATAATTAAAATCACTAGGTGGCAGTCTATGCCTGCAGGTTGTTACCTTGATACAAATTGATAGTTCCTTTTTAAGCACTTTTATGGAAGTCAAGGTCTAAATATCATCTAATATTATAGTAGGAAGAATTTAATATATTAATACTCAGTAATGTTATTGCTGTCCAGAATGTTACTGAAGTCTCTCTGGAGAGACAGAAAAGAAATTTGCTTTTAGAATAAATTTGTCATTAAATATAAAAGCTGCTTCTTTTTTTTCTTCCCAGTGCAATGTTATGTTGTATAAACACAGCCAGAGGCCTGTACTAGTAAGTGAAGGAGAGCTCATTGACTTCTTAACGAAACAAATCCAACCTTTTGATCAGATGAATTTTTAACATGGTACCAGGAGTTTTGTTTAAAAATATTTAATTAAGGCATTATATGTGGATAAGTCAATGTGTGGAAATTTCATTTGGATGATAGTATGACTGAAGATAGTATGTTTGTTCCTGTACATCTTATGTCAAGATCTGAAATACACGATTCCAGTTTTTTGGCATTGAATTGAATGCTTAAAAATCTGTTGCTGTATAATCTTCCATTCTGAAAATGAGTAGACTTTCTGAAACACTTATGCAGAGTGGTCCTTCCAGGTAAGGGAAGTAAGTGTTGTACAGTTTTTTTTCTTTGTCCCCTCCCTCTGGTCTGGTACACTGGAAGACATATTCATGTTTTATTTCTTATCTCCTTCCCCATCACCCTCTAACAGAATTTTGATTGTCATTGTTTTGCAAAAGTTATTTCCTCTAACCTGCAGAGTATCTTTTTTGAAATAAGGAGTGCCTGCTGCTTCATAGTCCTGCTCTCTGGAGGTGTTTCCTGTCTTTAGAGCAGTATGATGTAAACTGCCTATTGTATTTTTATAGCCTAGGTAATGTGTGAAAACATTTTTTAATTTTTATTTTTTTTAAAGGGAAGTACATTATTCTTTCAGTCCTTCGGAGAAAATGGTATCCATTTGTCTTTGAGCCTACAAATGGATTTGAAACAAAGTTCCTGGAATGGGAATACGTGTCCTATTGCTCTGCCTGAAGTGTGAAATAAAGTTGCAACATGTAAAGACCAGTATCATCCACACAACAGAAATACAGAGGAGATCAGAGGTAGGAATTAGGTGATATGAGGTAAAAAAATGGAAGGAAAAAACAGAGGTAAAAATAAGGTAAAAATGGAGAAAGTGGACAGAAGTGAAGACTGAGAAACAAGAATAGCAGAAATAGTGATTTACAAGGAATGTTGCTCAGAAGAATGCTAGGGCAGGTTTTTTTTGTGTAACTCCAAAAAAAATCCCCCAACCTGTCTATCCCACTGTGGCCAAGAAATGAAAATTACATGAACAGGGGAAATAAAGTGTATATATATAATGCTTCCCTTGAATGGTCTTTCTGCCATCCCCCTAACACCTACAGCTTGAGGGCTTCCTTTTCTGTAAGTGCCTCTGGTGATTTGGCCTCTGTGGGGATTTTCTTTCACGCCATTCTGGCCTGCATTTGAAGGGAGGCTCTAATGTGCACTTCTTGCGGTGTCAAAAGATTGTCCTTAGTGAGGGTAAGGATTAGGAAATTCCTGACTATTTCAGAGCTTGGTATTTTGAGAATGTGCAATAGGATCAGTCCTTGCTCAGAACTCTGAGAGTCCAACAGAAAAAAGGTGAGCTGGGCAGGTCTTTCCCCATAGCAGTGCTTGGGTAGAGGCTGACTTTTTTTGGGTTTATATGTTCACTTTTACAGACAAAGTTTGCAAACTTTTTGAGGTTCTGGTCATTTTCCTATTGCACAGCAGCCTACAGTTCCTTGTTGTGGAATTCCTATTTGCCATCAAGGGAATCTAGGTGACTGTGTAAGTTAGATTCCCAGTATTTGCAGGCCTGAATAGATTTCTAAGTTTTTGAGCTACTGAAAATTATTTTTGACTGAAAGAGTAGTGTAAATGAGTCTTTTACTTTTCAGTAGGGAATTCCTGAATAATGCCATTTTAATTCCCTTGCAACTAATTGCAGGTAGAATGTTAATACTTTGAATGGGAGTTTTTATTTCAAATATTCTCTCAGTTCCAGGAGGATGTCACTGTGGTGTTTCCTACCAGAAGCAAGTGCTCTCCCAGGGTATAAGAGACTTGGCCTAGTGCTATCCCTCGGGAGTTCTGAACTTACTCCACAAAGAGTTGACTGAGATACTAAAGCTGATCTTTGTGGAGATACAGCAGAAATAGTTTTGTCAGCAGTTATTGTTTTGAAATGTTTTGGAATAAATTTGTCTTTTGCTCATGTGATTCATTTGGCACTGTTTGGGATCTGCTGTGTGATTGCAAAGTGAACAAGAGGAAGATAGGTTTCTTCCTTTCTGGATTAATGTCCTGTCACTGATTGGAGGGTTTTTGACTCATGGCTTTTTATTTTTCATCTGTTCTGTTTGGTCTCTGTTGTTACTGTTTTGCCAGTGCACACAGAGATGTACTGCCCACAGCAGCTTATGGTACCCTCAAACACAGTCAATTAGAAAAAAGTGCGTTTTCCAAGGTTTCTGCGTAACATTGCTGAAATGGTCCAGAGTGATGTTTGCTGCCTGTATTAGCAATGCAGTGTTGACTGTCAGTTTGTGGCCTGATTTAGTCCCCAAGTTTTTACTAATCTCCTGCTGGACAGCCATTAATTGCTTTTTTTCTGGGTGGACACTTGATGAAATGAAACTCAGTAAGAACAACTGTGTGTCACTCCTATAAGTACATAGGATAAAACACAATCAATCTCAGATCATTTCCTTTTAGGTAATCCTGAGTTACACACATGACTGGAGACATTAATACATGCAGGTTGTAGTAAATATGTAATAAGCAGCTTAATTTCTTTTTCTCCTTACTCATTTTTCAGTTTTGTGATGTGAAGTGGAAGGGGTGTGCACAAGTAACTTGAAATTTAATTCTCTTTTTTCCCTAATATTTTCAAGCTTACAGGATTGTTTTATATATAATCCTTCCTATGCTTTATTATTATTTTGATACAACTAGAAGTGTAAATATAGTTGGTAGGATGATTTTCTTCCAAACCATATTTAAAAAAAAGTGTGAAATAGATGGGGAGCAGATTGTAAATGGTAATTTCTGTCTGTTCATTCAGTTCAGGATATTTTCTTGCAAATTGATAAATCACAGGAAAAAAAACTATGTCAGGAGAAGAGGTAACACTTGTATTGAATCCCGTGAGAATAAGGGGAGTTGAATCAGAAATTTCCCCTGTGGCAAATTTCAAACTCATGAAAAAGCAAGTGACTGAACTACGTATGAAACCACAGTTGGAGCAAGAAAATAGTATCCTTATGTTCCTTATGTCAGGCTGACCTAGCCACATTAGCAATCAGCTGAATGCTTTAAAAATGATTTTATTTATCACTTCCATATTTGTTTTCCTTTCCTTTCTGTCTGCCTTACAAAAGTTTCTCTCTGAAGCACAGGGTATGTTTTGGGACGGATCAGTTGGCAAAGGCTGTTTTTAGCTTTCAGTGGTGGTGTTTCTCTGGCTTTCTTACGCACATCATCCCAGTGCAGGTTTATTATACGGTTTGAAGCCTTTCTTTATTGATCAGTTTTCTCTGAACTCTGGTTGCTGCAGCTGGAGGCTATAGGGCATCCAAAACTGAATACTTTATTCTTGCGTTTTACTGGTTGCTTACAGCTCTCTGTTGTTACATTGCATGATAATGCTAGCTTGTTTTGCTGCAATAATGTTTATTTACAACACCTGCTCCACTGTAATCCCTGGTTGTTATTCTGTAGACCTTGTGTCTAAGGTGTAAACACCTGTGTGAGTTTGCAGAGAACACTTCATTCTCAGTAAATGGATCGTTTATTTATAGTCCAGGAAACTAATTCAGGAGTCTTTGTTTATTTGGCCAGGAGATGGCTGTACCTAGCCATGCCCAAGGGACACCAGCCTTTCTAAAAAAATGGTAGTTATTCTTTGAAGATAAGTATTTACCTTGAGCACGATATTATTCTATGAGCTTGAGCTGTAGAAGACTCCTGAAAGCAGGTTCTGTGTTTTAAGTGAAAAGCCTATGGGCAAAAACATGGGTGAGAAGGTAAAGTTATCTCCATGTTGTTACAGTATTTGGTGAAGGTTCTTGACTGAAGTTTGAATGCGCTTGCAAAAACTGCTTAATGTCCCCATGGTTTTTAGTAGCATTCAATGATGGGAGAACCTTTGAAGCTGAGCTAATAAAAGTAGATATAGTATAGGGTTGTTTTTTAAAAAATTCTGATGGTTTGCCTCCAAAATACATAAAATACTTTAAAATGTTTATATTGCAAATATTTTTGTTTGTGATTTCAGGACATTTTTTATTGTGTAGACTACACTTAATGTTACTGGTAAGGGAGCAGAGATTTGTCAATGGAGATTCTGGGTTGTCCTTGTTGTTTTTGTGGTCCTAAATGTTACAGTGCAAAGGTGAGAAGTACAAGAACACAATTTGGATGGGCTGTAATGTAGTATATTAAGGCAGTGTGTTTTGCCTCCCAGGAGCTAGTAGTGGCTGGGTCTTAATTCAACAGATGGGGAGACACTATGCGGTTTTTATATGGAATTTTTAATCAATAATCAGGGTCTTTTACATTCTTTTAGAACATAACCTATGCTATTATAAAGAGGAGGAAAAACTCAACCTAGTAGCATAAGTTGTTAGGGCTTTGCTGTATAAGCAGATATAAAAATGTTATCTCGGTGCTTCAGAAGTAGACTGCAAGCTTGCTGGAGAAACATGGTGCTGCTGTAACATAGGTCCTTCGTAAAACATAGCATGTGATAGAAGGAAGGAGTTCAGAATTTTTAACATCATGGACATAAGCTAAGAGTGGAACATTTTATTCAGAGTTCAAAATGACTACTTATATGTAGATTGAGTAAAACCTAAATTGCCTGGGGTTTGGTTATTGTCATTTCTTTGTGGATGGATTTAAGTGGAGAATTCTGCAGCTTGCTGCCCTGGTTCTTCCAGAACAGTTTGGCAAGACCTGTATTTGTTCTGATTTATATAAATGTCTTTGAACAGTAACATCTGGAGAATGTGTTCCAGACTCATTACACAATAGTACATTTTGTTCATTTTAATCTTAAATAGCCAATTCTTTTATTGAGATTTACAGTTAGAAAAAGAAGAAAAGTTATTTGAAAATTTACGAAAATGTAGTATGTCCTTTTACACCTCTTGTATCTGTGGGATATTGATATGAATCAGTTTCTGTCAGAGCTAAACAGCTTTTATTTTAGTTTTGTTTTTCTTTCCTTTTTAATTGTTTTGATAGTGTGCCTGATGTGAAAACAATATTTTATTTATTTAGGACTTACTAATATTTGTTATGTTTCTTCTCATGTTGTAAACCTGTTTGAGGGAAAGATAAGGAATATATTTTTTTACTATAGAACTTGATACTCATTACAGAACTTAAGAAAGCGGTTCTTACATTTTTAAGATATTTCAAGATACATTACTGGGCAAAAAAGTATGTACTGCTGGACTTCATAAAAATGGAATTTTCCACTTCAGAAAATACTTGCAGTGAAACATGTAAAAATATTTACCTACTATCATGTCAAGTAGGATGAAACTTTATGTATTAAAGACCCAAGGTGGCATTGATGAGCATCAGTAGCCTTTGCAGTCTGTATTAATACCAGATCTGCAAGGACATTTTGTATACCTTCTTTTAGATGTATCTCTTTATGCCTTTGCTATTCCTTAGGTAGAATTAAGTGATTCTCAGTTTCTTTGATTAGTCCTGTGATTACCCTCTGGTTTTTTTTGGAGGTTTATTTATCCCACTCATCAACTGGGGTTAATTCAATATGTTTGCCATTTTTTCTACTCTGAGTTTGGTGGTAAGACGGTGGTAATTTCAACATAAGGAGGTGCTGCAGACTTTATTACAGGGAATAAGACTCTCGCAATTTTCTTGGAAGTAATTTGCTTGAAGCCTAAAAGGGTGAAAAAAGTCAAAACTAATATCCATGTCTGGGAATTGTCTAAGCAGATTTGCAGCAGAAGCACTTTGAGGTGCAGATTAATTTTATTTTGACTTGATTCAGAGCCATCTTCTAGTCACCAGGTTGACATAACATGCTAGTCATTTATTTTAAAAGATCTCTTTTCTTTTTGATTTGCAGAAACATTAAATCCTCAAAACCTGGCAGAGGGTTTTCACACTTACATGGAAGCACCAAGTATAGACCAATTTATTAATTTTTCTCACCCACATGCTTTGCATTATAAAGGGACAGGCATGGTTACCAGTGGGATTGGTAAGATGGTTTTCATTACTGCAGGGTACTGGTCAGTGAGCTCTTTGCTCCTGAGTACTTCTACATCAGCATAAAATCCTTGCTCTGGTGTTGAGGATGCTTGTTTCACAATTCCAGGTAGATCCAGCATGCTTTCACATTTACTATAAAATACGTTTACACGACTGATACTGAGGAATGTGAGAGAGGGTAGCTTGTATTTGATGTTTTTACTACTCCTTGATTTGTCATCCTGATAGTGCACACATCTTGTTATAGCAGAATTTTCATTAACAGGTTGTAATGCTTAGCTTTGATAACTGTTCTGTGTTTCCTGTTGGATCTCTTGTCATGTCACGGGATGTTGCAGACAATGTAAAAATGCATGGTACTGACCTAAGCCTTGTAATTTAAGCTGGTGTGTTGTCCTCTGCTTATACCCACATATAAGTATTTGGTAGATGTGAGTTCAAGTTTGGGACGTATTTTTGCAAATAAGCATTCTGTCATCTGGCATAGCTTCTCATGTCAAACTGTATGTCAGTTATGCTTTTCTGCAAGTGGGCTTCTCACACAGCAAAAATTTTTTGTGGTTGACAAAGGAATGTTATTAATCATAGCTAGAGGAATATTTGAATGCTTTGTCCAGTTGGGCATTGCTCTTTTTTTTATTTAGGCTGCAGCTGGGTGTATGAGCCAAATGATGAGGAGGAATTCAGTGTGGAGTGGGCAGCCTGCATGAATGTTTGAACTAGCAGTTCCAGCTCAAAGTGTTTTCAACAAGTCATTCTCTTACTCAAGATGATGCATTTTTCTTCCAAGAGCTCATTAGATCACAACTACTCTTGCACCCCTCTTCCCCCAAGAGTCCCTTAGAAAACTAAAAAGAAATTCTGGTGAGGAAATCTGCCACTGAGGTGTGAGCTGCTTTTTAAATGTATTCCTGAGAGTGTGGATCTGAATCAGTACTATTTTATCAATGTCAGTAAATGCTTCCATTAACAAGACATGTATAGGCATAAAAGGTTTTGGCAGTCAGCATGTAGCCCTGCTTGGGGTTGTTAATAAACCATAGAGTATTAAAGGTTGTAAGGAGAAGACCTTGAAAGTCATCTGTTTCAAACCAGTACTCAATACAGAGTTCAGTTCTGGCTGCCTGTGGTCTTATCCAGGAGAGTTTTGAACATATCCAAGGCAGGAACTTCTACAACCTCTTAGGACAGCTTATTCCGGCATGTGACTACTGTCATAGTGAGGATTTTTCCTTTATTATAATTAGTTTACTTTTTTGCATCATTCTTTCACATGACACTGTTTACCTGAAAAGAATCTGGTCTTCCTCCTGTTCATACTACTACGTGGATTAAATGACTTGTGAAGTTACCGGCATTCAAACCTAACCAAAAGCTTTGCATTAATCTCCCCCAACTACTCCCACTTCTTGCCTAAGAAGAGAAAATTACATACCATATTTTAATATTTTTGGTTTATTCTTTAGCTTTTGGTGGCTGCTAGTTTGTCACACATGACAGGAAATCTGAGTTGGGGGAGAGGACTAAAAAGCAAGTCTTCATTGTTTGCTGTAGGAAGGCAGAGAGTTTTTCTGGGTCCTCCCTAATCCAAACGGCTGTAAGCCTGACAAGGGCATTCTTAATGTTGTAAACTTTTAGAACTTGCTAAGTTTTACTAGAAGGTTTTCCTTCCAAACCTGAAATTTTTTAACTGTGCAGATTGTAAGAATTTCTGGGTAATGGTGGAGATTACTCCCTGTCCATGGTAACCTTTTCTTTGTACTTCAGCAGTTCTCCTGACTCTGATATTATTTGTGGTGTTTGAGAGTGAAGGTTAAATGTAAATGCAATAAACTTGCTTTTCTCCTGAGGGAATCCTGGGGGAGAGGAGGTGAAAATGTAGTTGTGATCTAATAAGCTGTTGGAAGAAAAATGCATCGTCTTGAGTCAGAGAATGACTTGAGAACACTTTGAGCTGGAACTACTAGTTCAAACATTCATGTTTCTTCAAATGTATGATTTAGTAACTGGGGTAGACATAAAAGGAAAATATACCCTTCAGATGTTCATAACTTCCAAATTACTTAAAGTACTTTTCTGAAGTGTTGGTTATGTCACTGACATATTTGGTAAACCTGTGAAGAATTCCTGTTCTTGCCAGTTGCCTGGCAAAACAGGTGTCCTTTACTTTGGGCAACACACTGGTGACAAGTGGTTCAGAAGGATGCATTTTTTGGTATTATTTTCTTTTTTTTCCCCCCAAATGAAGCATAATTAAGACTCTTGTGAACAAGTGAAAGCAAGTAAGAAAGACTTACTTGTCGTTTGATCTTTAAAACTTCTGTCCAGAATAAGAAGTCAGCTCCTTTGTTGCAGAGTAGAGCACAGTAGTGGATTTTGCAGCAGCAGAATAGGAAGAAGCTAATTTAGTTTAGTACATGCAAATCTCTTTTCTGACCCTGTTGGCAGTTGCTCACAGATTTTGGCAGTATGTTTTTTTTAGTAACTTTTCTATCTTATTGCCATAATGTGACTTTTTTTGATGTTTATGGAAAATGTAATGGGAATGCCATGTAATTAGTTGCTAATTAATCAAAATTTGAATGACTTTTTAATTCTAAGTAACTAAATGTTGAAATTGTTTTGAAGGCATAGGCAGTGTATGGGTATTTGTGTTTCTTCTAGGACGGACCCAACTCACTGCACTTGACTTGAGACTTCACACTGACTTGGCTGGGGGCTGAGACCTGGCCACTCAACCCTGTGGTTGGCTGGGTCATGCCAGAGACACGGCTGACTCCTTGAGGCCTGTAGGGAGTGTTTGGGCACGCACAAATGTTCTTGGCTTTTGCAGGATACAGGGTTGGGGAGCATAGCTAAATTCTGTAAGTGGTTATTCTATGCACAAGAGGTAAAAGTCATCTTCAAAAGTTAAGAGCTAATTGCGTATGAAATCCTTTTCATTTCATATAATCACTTTTCATCTGTTAGGTGAAATTATCTATTTTATCGTGGATAGCTCTGGAAAAGGCAGCTTTTTTAAGCAGCTTTTAAAACCACATGACATGTTAGTGTGCAAGGTTTCAAGACTGAGAGTTAAACCATCTCTGTGTCAGTGAACCTGAAGCCCTGCTTTGGACAAGTAGATTTGAAATTTCTGTATTCAGCTGTAAACTTAACACATATTTACTGATACTCCCTTTAGAGCAACAGGGCCCATTGCACACCTATTTTTTTAAAGCTGGAGAACTGTGACTAGGTTGTCAGTAGAAAAAATGGTAGAACAAAATGATTAAAACTAATAAGTTAGTAGAACTACTTTTTGTTAATCTAGGAGCTCTAAAAGAGCTGAGTGTAAATTTACCAAATTTACTTCCTGTTTGGCCTGCCCTCTTGTATATATCAGAGAAGTGGAAGACTAGAACTGTCACCAGTTGTAAAACAGGGCCAAAAAGGGATGGTGGGACCAAGAAAGCTTAAATATTGGATAGATTGTGTTAATTATGTTAAGAAATAGAATTAGTAGACTTATGTAGAGGTACATCTATGAAAAATCCTAGATATTCTAGGTCTTTAAAGGCAAGACTGATTGGAAATCAGTAATTTCTATTTGAATCTTCTACATAAAGTCCCTGGTAAGTAGCAAAAAAGCTAATCTGCTGGGGCTTCCTTTTCTTTCCGGTCTTTTGTGCATGTGCAGCCTGACTGCTGCGGTTGAACACCTAATATATTTTTATTTGTAGACTTTTCTGTTTGACTTCTAATGGATGTTTTTTATGGAAGTCAGTGAGATCACGGGGACAAATAAAATGCTGTCCGGGTACATTGTTAATACTGCTCATTACTGACATCTTTTAAGATGCTTTTTTTTTAACATGAGTGATGTATAAGTATTTTGAAAACAAAGCACAGTTCTCCTTTGACTAAACTACCAGCACTACTCCTTAAGCCACCTAAATGGTCCAGTGTGGACTCTTGCAGAGTGATATGAAATTACTCAGAGTTGGAGCATTGGGTGGTGTGTCAACATTATAGGAGATTTAATATTGTTTGAATATCTCATTTTTGAAGTCAGATTAAGATAGGAACATGACTCGTTGCAGTTACTGAAATCTGAAATACTTTTTTCCTGTTGGCTTAGAACAAATAAAGACGAAGCAGCCAAAACATTAATGCACAATAATCAACTACAAATGTCTTTAAACATGTTCTGCTAGGTTGCTATGAAACTCTTTATTCCTGGCGAACGAGAAGATGACTCTGAGACTGCCTTAAAGCTGTTGTCTCTTACACAAAGGGTCAGTGGTAATTTGAACATTTGTGGGGTACTCATTGTTGTGAAAATCGCAAAGATCACTTTTTTTCTATTTAAGTGAAATTGAACCAAGTATTGCTTTTTTCCTTAATGTTTGTTCTTCATGATTTCAAATTTTCCTTCTAGAGTGTTTTTTCACTTCCTTAACATGTATCTAGTCTTACTACTGAGTTACTGGGATGGAGAGATGAGAAGAACCATCCTTTTAGTTCCACATAACCCTGTTTGCCATATTGCTTCCCTCAGTACCTGGCCAAGGGCACCGACCTGCTCAGGTGGCTGAAACCAGGGGTGTTGATAAAGCCAGGCAGGTTAATGAAAATGCACACCAGCGTAATGTCTTCCTGCAGAGGCTGACGCACCTGCCTTCAGAAGATGTAGAGGTGCTGCTTCCTCCTGCACTGACAAGGCAGCTTATTGAGTTGGTGTGTGTTTGTTTTGAGCTGTGTGGCTGACGCAAATCATGGGAGAAGAACACATTTTAGGAAACATTTCTTTGTTGGTAAGGAAATGAAATACGGAAACACAAAGTATCCCTGGGTTATTTGTCTGCTTCAGTCAGATTTCAGCTGAAATCTGACTAAGCTGGTTTGCAGAGGGTGATGTGAATGGCTGTTTATCAAAATGGACTTCTTTTTCACGTTTTGAAAAAAAAGTGAAAAATAAGAAAATGTGAAATAAATAAAAATATATAGACTTAATGCATTTAAATGCTAAATGTTTAAATATTTTGTGTTAGTTTTAGTAATGATTTTCATACTGTACCAATAAAAATAGAAGGTTAAAGCAATGTCATACAATTTTTAATTTTTGGGGAAATGAATAAATTTATTTTATTCTAACAGTGTGTATGTCTTTTTGTTATAAGGATCTAGATTTTATTAAGAAAGCCCTAGCCCTCGAAACTCCACCCAGGGTTGTTTTCCAGTCTAATAAATAGTAAAGTGCTTTAGGATTTGCTTTTAAGAGTTTGTTTTAAGCCCTTCAGAATTGTGCCGTTAGTCCTGGAAGTCCGAATTAGGTGCTTCACACTCTCACATTACAGCTGTCTTGTTACATTTCACTTTTGCTGTATTGATTTTCACTTCATTTATTTCATCATACTCCACTGATGGCAGCATCATGCCTCTAATTTAATATCTCAATAGTATTTCAGCAGTTTTATTAGGATGTATTTTATATTTTGAATTATAGAGTGACATACTAGTGTGATGCAGCTAAAATGCTTTTAAATTAGTTCACCTCCCTAAATTGATACTAAATAATTAATTTTCAAGTTTGTATCAATTATTAGTTAAAAGCTCATTTTACAGGATTGTTCAAATACATTTCAATTTTTTTTGTGAGGGTGTAAAATTATTTATGGAACCTGTGTATTAGGCTATTTCAGTGTACTCTGAAAAAGAATAAGATTAGGTAAGATCTAAGTATTATATTAAAATGCTGTATGCAAGTGAAGTGAAATATAGTGATCTGTCAATGGACTTATAGGAAGCAGTAAAGTAGAAGGTAGGAAAGAAAACTACCAGCATTACCATATGTCTTCATAATGTTAATACATTTTAGTTTATTAAAATAAAATTTGTTTTAAATTAAAATTTAAATGTGTCAGTGAAAGGGAAAGGAATCAAGATGGCCAATTCATGGTATGCTAGGTAAATAAAAAGGAGGGAAGGAGATGTTTGGCAAATGTTTATGGTGTTACAGCTGGATACAGGGACGGCTCTCGTGGTTGTATCTGAAGCAGGGCTTCTGCACCTTCACAGTTGTGGTTGTAAGGCCTGGGGCAGCTACACATTTGTGTAGGAAGTTTATTTTCCTCTTTCTTTGGCCATGATGTTTGTCAGCAGAGAGAGTGCACCAGAGGATGCAATGTAGGAACTGAGATTACAGCTCCTTCAGGAATGAGAACAATTTACACAGTAAACAGTCCCTCTAGGGGGAAAGATAATCTTGCATTCTCTTTGTTTCCACTGTTAGTATGAGAAATTGTGGCATGTCCTGCAGTTATGGCAGCTCTTTGGACTTGATGTTGGCTTGTGTAGCCTCACTGACACCACCAACATTGTAGTATCATTTGATGGCATTTTTTTTTACTTGCTTTGAATTAATGTTCCTGGTGGAGGGGAAAAAGGAAAGCAGAGGGAGAGCCAAAAATATATTTGCTATGTATACATGTATACATGCATATGGACAGGACAAAATGAGTGACAGTGGTGTGCTGGGTGATGTGTGAATATGAAAGGTGCATACTTTAAAGATTTGTAAAACATACCTCCCTCTGATATGTTGCAAATACAGCCTTGGACAATGGTTTTTTCCTAATAATCCCTTTCTGAAAACTTTGTTAGCTTTCCTTTTTCTAGTTGAACTTACAGCTATTGAAATTAGAAGAGTACCAGCTTTCCCACTTACTAGTTTAGTCTGGTTTTTTGGTTAGTTATTTCATGGTTATTTAGTTATTGTTTAATTTATTTCATAGCCACTGGTGTGCACTGTGCACATTTTTTCCATCCAATTTGAAGTCTTGACATTTTCATGCATGATGGATTCCTATAGAAATCTACTGTCTATTTCCCAGTGTTCTGAAGGGAAGATTTAATAGCAGATTGAGATTTTCTGCTGTACTCTGTTGGCAGAAAAATACTCCTGGCAAGTATTGTAAATATGTCTTATAGAGGATATTGTAGTGGTTCATCTCCCTCCCACTCCTTGTGTTTAATTTATGAACTGAACAATTTTGTCGGCAACCATCTATTAGATTGATGCGTATTTGGGATCTGAAGTGACTGTGGCACAGAAATATGTCAGGACTAAAATAACCTTTTACACTCCCATAGGGAAGAAATGAAATCAAATATTTTAGGTCTGTAGCAGGAACAGCAGTTTTTTGTCTTGCATTGGAGACAAAGCAAATTACTGAAATGAGGCCTTGCCTTGTGAGAGGAGACTGGTAAGAATGGGCAGTGTGGACAAGAGGCGGTGTGCTCTCAAAGGCAGAGAGATGTAGAGGTGCTCCTGCACATCTCTCTGCCTTTGAGTAGGGAAAGTTACTTGTCAATGCCTGGAAAAAAAATGGAAGAAACAACACTTATCTTTATTGTAAACATTTTAAAATGCTTGTAAGTATTGTTTACTCCCATATAAGGATGAGGGGTATGAATGTTTAAGTGTGAATACATCAGAACAAATTTTCCTTCAAGTGTTAAGAATGTTTTGAGTTACAGAAACTGTTCTTATCCTTCATTTAGTTTTTTCCTTTTCTTCCTCTGAGTTGTTGCAAGTTAAAATATATGTCCCTGTAAGGGACGGTCATTGTTTCTACACATAAAAATCCCCATCTAAACAGCTATGTGCTTAATGTCATGGGACTTTGTAAGTAAAATATTTCTGGGACAATATTTTCCACTTCAAGCCGGTGTATTAAAGGAACTGTGTGTTGTTGGTTTTTTTTTTATGTAGGTAAAGACAGAGTTTTCAACACCCCTTTATGTGAACAAGGAATTGTTGGCTTTGGTATTGGAATTGCTGTTACAGGTGCTACAGCCATTGCAGAAATTCAATTTGCAGATTACATTTTCCCAGCATTTGATCAGGTTAGTACTAATAAATTTGAAAGCGGTTAAAAGAAATCTTGCAACTGTTTAAATTACTCTTCTGTTAGCATTAGTACTTGGTTTGAATATGTAATTTTTGCAAATATAACCACAGCTGTATTAGTAATATTTATGCATGCTTCAAGTAAACAGGCGTAAACTGCTTACAGTACTCGTACTGTACTGTAAACAGTAAACTGTACCAGGGCCAGTTTGAAGGCTTATTAAATAATGGAAACTAAAGATGTGGTTTGAGGCAAATGTCTGTTTGTTTTAATTTTTGGTTTTGTGGCTGTGTTGGCTTCAGCAGCCTGAAATTCAACAGCCTGTGTCTTCTGAACACAGTCTCTCATTTCTGCATAGAGCTGCAGCTGGCCATGTGTCCACAGGACAAAGTACAGATCTGGACAGGGCTGATTGACAGTGCAGAATGAGGAAACAACTGGGTTATAAGGCTACCCCTGAGGCTTAGGCATCTGACTTGAATGCAATAAATTATTGGTTTATTTGCCTTGGAAAATGTTTGTCTTTGCACTGACTTAGAGTATTCCTTTGCTTCTAATTTTGTCCTCTGAATCCCATGCATGGAACAGATGATGTAGTTACATTGCATGTATTGAAGTGTCTTGATGCATAACCAGAGGTATTGGACTGAATGTTACTTTTGTGTATAAATGTTCCTAGATTGTTAATGAAGCAGCAAAATACCGTTACCGCTCTGGAGATCTGTTCAACTGTGGAAACCTCACCATCAGAGCACCCTGGGGCTGTGTAGGTCATGGTGCACTATATCACTCTCAAAGTCCAGAAGCCTTTTTTGCTCATTGTCCAGGAATAAAGGTATAGTAACTCTTATTTTATGAAGATTGACTTCTTTTGTTTGTTTGTTTTATAATGGACCTGACTACAATGAATCTGGGTGCAGACAGGGGAAGAAGAGTAGATGTCAGTCCACAACAAAATATTGGAATATGTTAATTAAAAACTATTGAAAAGCTTAAATTACGTTAAGTGTTTGAGAATTTACAGCCATTAATGAAGATAGCTATCTATTTAGTAGACACAGCGTTTTGTTTTTGTCTGTTTTGTGCACTACAACCATACGTTTTACATAGTTTTGTGTCCAGTATAGTACAGAACCTAAAAACTAACACTTACTAAGTAATACTTTCCTTTCAATTTTTTTTTGCTTTCTGTATCTGTCTTAAGTGCATTATTGAACTAATTTATATGAAAGACACTGCTGGACAGTGGGCACAAACTGAAACACCCGAGGTTCTGTCTGACCATGAGGAAGCACTTGGCACAGATTGCCCAGAGAGTTTGTGGAGTCTCCATTCTTGGAAGTATTCACAATTTGTCTGCACATGGATCTAGGCAACTGGCTCTGGATGGCTCTGCTTGGTCAAGGGTATGGGACCAGATGACACTCTGCAGATCCCTGCCAACCTCAACTGCTTGGTGATTCTCTTGAGTGTGAACTTTAGGCAGACGTTCTGGCTGAGATGGTGGCATCCCTTGAAGTGAAGATGCCTAGTGCTTAGGTGGATAACTTTCCTAGAGAAGAGGGAGGGGCGGGATCTAGCCAGATTAAGAGAGCACTGTTTACCAGGCTCTCTATCTTTTCTGAGTATATTTTTGTCTATGAACTTGTACTTCTGGGTTAGCTGGCATCCAGTCCATTGAGCAATGACTCATGGCAGATTAATGTGGAAGATTTAAGCAGAACCAGTATTTGTGTTCAAAAGACACATGCTCACTGTTTATCTGCTATTTAAACTGTTGTCTATGTATGATTTTGGTGTCCTAAAACTTCAGATATTACTCATCTACAGAGAGGCCATAGCCATTTCTCCTATTTGTTTCTCTCTTTACTTAAATAAAAACCCTTTTATCATTCACATTTTATTTCATTATATTTGAGGAACGGGATACATTTTTGTCTTTGTGTGTTCTTTATGGTATTTGAGATCCTCTTCTGAACTTGAAAGTGTTTCCTGATTATAGATAAAAGCGATCTACAAAGTCTTTTGCCAGGTTATTAAATCTAATGTTTTCTAGAACTTGGTTAAAAGCTAAAATAGTTTATTATCGTATGAAAGCAAAAGATAACTTAGATGATTAAAATACTGATTTCAGGTCTCGCTAATTTCTGCTGATCTTGTAGGTCATTCTCAAATCTTTATATACTTAACCAAGGGATGAGGTATAGTGGTCCATTCTGGTGATTAAAACTCTTTCTAATTCATCCCAACTACCTGAACTGGTGCATAGTCTTATCAACAAGTTAGTAAGTCAGAATTTTATTTAGTCACTTCAGACAGTATAATTTCTTTGCTCCCACCTCTGGTCTTTGTGTTGGTTTTTCAATTTAATTCGCTTTTCCTTGGCTAAAATGCTAGAATAGGATGCTACCATTACGAGCTGTCATCTCAGTTAAAGGTAAAGGCATATTTATTCTTTGGAACTGATGGAACAATCCAATTTTTTGTGTACAGAGAAGTGTTTCAGACTCTATTGTTTGAATATTGTTGTTTTGTGAAAAGAGTGTTGTTCCTTTAATATTTTTTGCAAAGCTGTTTGTTAATGCAGTTCGTAATGTTTCAAGATTGCAGGTATTTTTGAATAAACCTGGCCCTTAACATAGAAATCAAGAAGTTAAAATGAACTTGTGGTTCAGATGTATTTTCAAATGTCCCATATCTAAGCATAATTTCTCCATATTGTGGGATGAAAGGCAACGTCTTACAAGCTGAGAAGGGTAGGCTTTGATCTTTGGGAAGAGTGGCTTTCAAAACAGCTCTCTTATTAAACTTTGTGAAAGGTTTCTGTCTTTTTATTTTGTGTTTTCTTAAGAGGCAGGTGCAGTTTGGATTTCCCAAGCCAAAGGGAGTTTGTACAACTTTGGTTATTCAGGGAAAGGACTGCGGTCATTGGTACTTAGACAAAGCTTGTTGGGGTTTGAGGACACCACTGGGTGGTTGTATCTTTTGTCTGCTTTTGTGAGGATGTACATGGGAGACACTAATCTTGATTCTCTGCATTCCATCATAAGAATATCTGCCCTCATGGTTAGAAGCCTTTTTTTTCATTTCCAGCCTAAATTTCTTCCTGACTAACTTGTATGTTTAATTTATCTGTCCTTCACCATCCCCTTTATATCCTAAAACACTTGTACTGTCTTTAGTCTTTGGTTAGACTAAACAAATCAAAGTATCAAAGGAATGTTAATAATATCTGGAGCTCTTTTAACATCTATTTCATTCATTTTCTTTTCAAAGGGTTGACAGAATCATTAAGTATTCCACTTGAGTGTCTAGCCGTGATTTTTGCAATAGCACTAACTGTTTCTTGGCTATGTTGTTATGGTTTTTTTAGGACTTTACTGCATAGTGTGCTAGTCATCCTTTGAGAAAATAATAAATTCAGGTCTGAATTTCTACTTCTGAGTTCTTACTCTGTAACAAAAATGTAGTCCTTAAACATGTGACTTTCAGTATGTATTTTCCAGTTTGTTTTTGTCAGTCATGTCCTCAATGTGAACTGGGTCTTTTTAGTATCATCCTCTCTAGTGTAGTGACTTCTAGCTTAGGAATAGTTTTCAGTACCATGTTCTGACTTAATATCATAAATGAATAAGGTAAATAAAGTCTATCCTAAAGTGATTAATTCCTAAGGAGTGAGCTAGTGACATCCATGGGTAATTTCCCATGTGTCTGTTACTGAAGGCTTTGGTGAAGTATTAATAAACTACTTCTCCTTTGTTTAGAAAAATCACTTACTGAGTTAATTTCACATAACAGGAGACTTAGGTTGTGTTTTCACTCTTTTATACTACTTTTATAGAAATAAATGTTATTACTCTCAAAATATATTTTGAAGCCATGGCTGTAGTTAACATGGATTTTTTTTTTTAAACAAGTGCACAACTAATGTTTTCAGCCACTTAAAACTTCATGGCTATGAAAGTGTTTCCTGGTAGACTTCAGGCTGCATGTGCCAGCTCCTTGAGGTCTCTGGGATGTAAATTAGTTGGTTCTTCTGATTTGAGGGAATTCAGCTCTTGAATTCTGTTGTCATTTAAACTGTAATAATTTGGTAATTTTCTTTTCATAATTAAAATTCTCTTAGATCATCCAAAGTAACTCTTCGGTTGGCCAGTGAATTATACCGTTTCCTTCCAAGTACTTGGATTACATCTGGAGACCTTGCTTAGTTTTCTTTGCTTGATAATAGTTTAAGGTATTTATTGGTTATTTATTTCCAAAATGAACAACTTTCAGGCTTCCACTGTAAGCAAAGAAAGTCAACTTTAAATAGCTTTTCTAGTCCTTTTGTAGTCTTGAAAACTTACTCAACTAAGTCTGAATGTCTTCAAGATCTGTTCTAATGAATCTTTACCCAAGCAACTGAGGATCACTCAGCTGAATTTTTTTGTTATACATCTACATTAATTTTACTAAGTTTATATATATATATACACACAGACACTTATATATGTATGTACATATATATATGTGTATATTAATCTGACTGACATTTTTCTGTTCCTTTTACCTCAAATGTTGCTGTTGTTAGTTCTGCCTTATCTGAGCAGAGTACCTTAGTATTTAAATCACTCTGTAGAGGGGAACTCTTAAAGCCTCATCAAGGAACAAAATAAAATTCTAAATTTGGTGTGTGTTTTAATAATGTAACACTGATGTTAATTCACTTGGTAAGAACAGCTCAATTTGTACATAGATTTATTTAAAGCAAATAATTGCTTACTGTTAAGTGTTATTGATGAGTTTCTAGCAGAATTGCCATTTTAAGTAAACTATTTAAAAATATTTTTACAGGTTGTTATTCCAAGGAGCCCTCTGCAGGCCAAAGGATTGCTGCTGTCATGCATAGAGGACAAAAATCCATGCATATTCTTTGAACCTAAAATACTTTATAGAGCTGCAGGTAAACATTTGTATGTTGTATTTTTCAATAAACAACAATATTTGGGTTTTTTTGCACATATATGTTGATAGTCACTGCTATAACAATACTTTAGTAGAAGTCTTGACTTTTTTTATCTCTAGCTATCCTGTGGGCTG
>VYZT01059439.1:20394-61944 GCA_013400735.1 Pomatostomus ruficeps | reverse complement strand
TGTGGCAGGGGAGGGAAGGAGTGGTGCCAAGGTCAAACCACGAGCAACATTGGAAGTTTTAAAGAAGAAACAACTGATTGGCTAATATGACAATGATTTTCTTAAGGTTACATAGTAAGACTGAGGCATAGCAGAGATCTGAATTCAGTCTCTGGGAGCCTATAGATGCCATGGAGTCATAGAATCAGAATGGTTTGAGTTGGAAGGGACCTTAAAGATCATCCAGTTCCAGCCTCCTGCCATGGTCCACCCTCTAGTCCAGCTTGCTCAGAGCCCCATCCAGCCTGGCCGTGAACACTTCCAGGGATGGGGCAACCACAGCTTCTCTGGGCAGTCTGTGCCAGTGTCTCATCACCCTCTGAGTAAAGAATTGCTTCCTAATGTCTAATTTAAATCTCTTCTCTTTTAGTTATAAACCATTACTCCTTGTCTTGTCACTATCTGTCCATGTAAAAAATCACTCTTCCTCTTCTTTTTAGCTCCCTTTAACTACTGAAAGGCTGCAATAAAGTGTCCCTGGAGTCTCCTCTTCTCCAGACTGAACAACCTCTTCTCCCTCAGCCTGTCTACATAGGAGAGGTGTTCCAGCCCTCTGAGCATCTTCTTGGCCCTCCTCTGATGTCCAACAACTTCTCTGTCCTCTTCTTACTGTGTTTTTTCCTCTTCAATGCAATGACAGCAGTATCACTTCTGTCCACTGGGAAAGCCGTGCTTCGAACTTTTCACTGGGTCCGACTGACCTGGAGCTTCATCAAAAGGAGGGAGAAACCAAACTGTTGAAATCTTGAGTTCAACTCAAGTCTCACAGACGTCAGTAAAAGTCTTTCAGTGAATTATGGACCAAGGCCACAATCTTTAAGCAATAAAACACTCTGACATTCACATTAGATAGTCAATGGTCCATGACGCCACATGTGGAAATCCTCTTAATATTATAAAATTAATCTATTCCGTGATAACAGTCAAATATTTGTTATAACTAGAGAATCAAGGACTCATGAATGCTTCTGTTTTAAATGCTGTCTCTGAAATAGTTTATATTTTCTATGTTTTAATCTACATTTCCCATACTTCCAATTTAACACATTTAATATCCTACTAATGCTGAGTAATAGAAATGCTTACAGAAAAAATATCAGCCATGAACTCATCAATGAAAGGACAAAAATCACTCATGAACTCCTTAATGCAAATAAAAAGCATTGAAAAATATTTGAATCAGGTTATTCCAAAAGACCTCATTTTAATGTAATTGAGTAATTATGCTGTGTTAAGTAAATAACAATTGACTTTGAAAAGTGGCTAATTACACTTGCTGATTATAAATTTAAATTAAGAGAAGTTTCCATTATAATATTAGTGGATAATTTCATTAGTATTTCAAGATTTGGGAAAAAAAACCAAAAACAAACAAACAAAAAAACCCCATCATTAAACATGATTTGAAGTGTGAGGAAATAATCCATTGACTACTGCAAGTTTTCAGACAAATCTTGCTGCTCCAGGTTGGGCTTCTCTAGGACTCATAATACAGGCTAATAAATGAATGATTTACTACCCTTTAGGAATCTGCTTTAAATTTTGGTGGAAGACTAGGATGCTATTTAAAAATTTTAGCTTTAAAGTATTTCCAGTCTGGAAGCTTCATTGCCTGATGATTTCATGTGTGATACACAGAGCTGGTTATTAAGTGAAGAAACAACCCATTTCAAGCCTCTGAGGACTGTTATCAAAATATTTCCAGCACTTAATTGGATTCCAACATTTTAACCTTGCAATGATTTTCTAAATAAAAAATTTAGTTCTGCTTTGAGTATTTTTTAATACTCTTCTTAAAATTTTTCCTTTCAATATATTAATTTGTCCAACATAACCACAAGCCTTTATCAGGAGAGATGTCATTCCTCTGTGTGGTAATGTCCTCTTCTTTTGCCTTTGCAAGAGTCTTTTTACAGATTAATTATCTGCCCATCATTCTGTTTCCAGTGTACTTTACAGTATCTGGGTTTAAGGGCTATTTTTATCCCCACTTTTAAAGCATTTTCTTCTTAATTTGAAAGCTGCTGCTGCCACAAGCCTTTCTTTCATTCAGCTGCATATCCCAGGTCTGAAATTCATCCAGCATCTGTTCTCTGAAACCTGAGCAGATGGAAGGGTCCAGGAGGGCCTACTTGTGCCAGCCTAAGGCAGCTTTATCTTTCTGTGGTAAATGTGCTCCAAGAGTAAAACTGAACCCCAGACAAACTCATCAGGAAACCTGCAGTATTTGAGGGAAGGGATTTTTAAGTGTATACAGTAGTATGGATGTCTTTCAGGGAAAACTTAACAAGTTGATATTAGCTAAACCACAAAGCAACTATATTTTCAAATGTATTTTTGGCAGTATTGAGTAATTTTCCTCTAATTATTTTGTAACTGTCCATATGATCACCTTAAGTTTGTGGCAGGTGCCCATAGACAGCTCCTGAGCAAGATCAGAGTAGAAAACGTATACACATTTTCAGGAAAATCCAAGTAAAATATGCAAGTCACCCTGTAAATATAAGAACAAAAGGACAATTCAATGCAAACAACATGCAAGAACAGAGTATACCCTGCAGGATGGAGAGGAAAGAAATTCAATATTTTATCTATTTCTTTGGTCCTTCTTGCAAAGCAAACCAGTAACCCTGGAAACCCCAGAGAAGGACGTACCTTCCCTGCACCAGGTACTTGGCGGCTGAATCGTGCCTTCTATTGCGTGCTACCTCCTGAAGGTCCCCTTGGGATGAGATAACCCCATATCACTTAAAACGTGATTCTCTGCTTTTTGAGTAGGAATCTGTGTTGCCCAAGACCCAATCAGAATTCCTCAGTCAGTGAGAGAGGCCTGGCTGCTGAGATGAGCAGAATAAGGGACATTAGTTGTGATGGAAGCACTGTTTGAGGAACAGCAGCTTCAGCTACATGAAATTGCATTTCAGCTGTTCAAGTTTCCTGTTTCCTTTGGAAGGAGTGCAGCATTAGCCTTCAGATGGAGACTAATTCTGAATCTTGGGAGCGAAAGGCTTGCTAAGAGGGATTTGTCTAATTAATGAGGGCATAAAGTTGCTTTAAAGTCTCACAAGACACTTTAAAATCTCTCAAGAGTACATTTCTTTTAATGGTTATTGTTCCAATTGTACAAACAGAAAAACAACATTGATTTTATATCATGCACAATATAGCATACGAAAGCATCAACAAACATCTCCCGTAAAGCACAAGACCTCTACTTCCTGACTGAGCCATTGACAACACCTTTCAAATCAGGATTTAATTCTCCTCATTAAGTCGCTCTTGTATTTCTTGACTTCTTAGCATCTTGCCTTCACAGCTTTTTTGATTTATTCTGTTCTTGTTTTGTAGTGAAATAAGCATAATGCCAACTTTTTATTGACTGACTAACTTTCCATCTCTCCTGACTCTCCCTGTGGGTGAGGACACTGCCCAAGATGAACTCCTGGGGGTGGAAAGCCCTCGCCTTATAGAGCGAGTGATTGCACATGCTGGGTTACGCTTCTAAAGCTTAGGAATCCTGAAGTCAATTGTGTAGTAGCAATTCCATTTGACATCCTGAATCTGTAATCCATCAATGCTGACAGAGCTTTAAATGGTTTTATAAAATGAATTTCATTTTAATACATTTTTTAGCTCACTTAATTTATAAGTCTCTGTGACAGAAGTCACCAGCAATTTTTAAAAATAATATGAATTGACTTATTTTGATCAGAAAGAGCCCAATGACTTGGGATGTTCTAGAAAATAGAAAAGGGAAATGTTGTCTATATTATTAAATAACTAAAAAATATCCTGGTCCCATTAACAGGATTTTTTATTAAACTAATAACTTATTCAGAGACACTTTGCATTCGTAGCTGAGCAATTAGAGCAGGGTTCTGGAAGCTGTGCTCTAGTTCAGCTGTTGTGTTGGCTTGCTTTGGGAGTTCAGAAAAATCATCAACTTTTATGTGTAGACAAAAGAAGATTAAAATTTTGGTAGAAGCACTAAGTTTTCCTTACTTCTTGTGAGTACCCAAGAGAAATGTAATGTTCTTATTTTTTGACTGGTCACATTGAGATAATCACACATCATTTTCTGCCTGGATTTGTACAGCTCTCTGCGTTTATTCAGGCTATGTTAATTTCATCCTTATTAAAAAGTGATATATATGAGTAGCTTTAAGAAAACTAGGTATTTCCCTTACACTCTTTGAATAATGAAAGATTTTCTGCCCACTGAATTTCATAACTTTTAGCACTGTAAACCAAAGGATGTTAATTTTTTTCTAAACAACACTTAGAATTTTTGCTTTAAAATTTCATCCAAGAAATTATTAAAGAAACCGTATTCTTACAATTTTCATCTAACAGGAAAATACCATTCCTACACCATCTTCCACTTATAAACCTTCTAGTTCTGTTATCCCTGAAAAGGGGAGAATATACCTTTTATGGTCATCCACATTAAGAACTATGAAAATAACTGTTCTCATAGAATCCCATAGAGGAAAAATCTTCAGTAACAGGAACAATTTTTGCCTGACTTCAACAACACTTAAAGTAATGTGAGAAGGGTTCCACCATGGCTGCTTTCATTCAGTCCATTGCAGTACACATGATTACCCACCTCAGATTTACCAAAGGGGAGTTATGCCATGGTAACCTGGTCACCTTCCACAACAAAATTTTATCTTCTGTTGTCATAGGGAGAGCAGTGGCTCTCTTACCATATACAGCATGAAAAGCACGTCACACTGACTCCCAAAGTCTTCTTCTGGGCAAACTGGAGAGACACAGACTGGAGAAGATCTGTTTAGGTGGGCAGGAAAGTTCTGACAGAGCTGGGGATCAATGTTTTTCACTCAGGCTGGCAGCCTGTCACAAGTGGGGTCCCTGAGGGATTGATACTGTGCTCCACACTCTACAACACCTTCCCAAATGATCTGGATGGCAGGATTTCAGGCTGGCTCATCAAGTTTTCTGATGACACCAAGCTGGGTGATGAGAAGGACACATCAGAAGGAGGAATCTCACAGAGACCTCACAGACAGACCTGGACAGGCTGGAAGAGCAGGTTAGTGAAAACTGAATGAAGTTTAACAAAGACAAGTGCAGATTCCTGCCCCTGGGGTGATAAAACCAAAGAGCCCTTTACAGACTGGGCTCTGTGTGGATGGAGAGCAGCCTGGGTCCTGGGCCCTGGGTCCTGGTAGATGAGTAGCTGAACAGGGGTCAGCAGAGAAGCTGTTGCAGCAATGAAAGTAAATGAAGGCAAATGGGATCCTGGGCTGCATCCACAGGGATAAAGATGTGCTAGTCAGGCCTGGAGCACAGGGTCCAGCTCTTGTCTCCACAATTCACAAACGACATGGACAGACTGGAGAGCATCCAAAGGCAAGCCATGAAAATGATCAGAGCACTGGAGAGCCTCCCCAATGAGGAGAGATTGAAAGAGTTATGTCTTTTCATCCTGGAGAAGAGCTGGCTCAGGGATGGTATCATTACAGTACTCCAGTACTTAAAAGGGCATCTAGAAAAAGGATGAAGGCTCCCTCTTCACAGGGAGAGGACAAGGAGCAATGAGGACATGTCACACAAAGAGAGGTTTAATCTCAACATAAGAAGTGAACATTTTACAGTGAAGAACAATCGATCACCAGAACAACCTCCCCAGGGATATGGTTGAGTTCACATCACTGGAGGTTTTCAAGATGTGAGGTGTGCTAGATGATCTCACCTAGGCTCCCTTTTCCATGAAAGATTGGACCAGGTGGTCTTTCAAGGTCTCTTCCTACCTGGGCTATTTCATTATTCTTTCATATGGCTTTGCCTCAATCCCTCACAGGGATGATTTAAAATGGAATTCTGAGCTACTGTTGTAGAATATAAGCATAGTCAGCATGCACGTTTCAGCTGATGACAAACAGTAAGATACCACACTTGGACCTTAAAAGAAAATCTTGCAGCTGTAGGACAGATCTACATATCCTTAATGAATTTTGTAAGACCATTTTTCTAAAAGAAGCCAGTGGCTGCTTTCTTGAGTCATTTCACTCAGTAGGAATAAGGACTGAAATGAAAATTCTGAAGATCAATAAAAACATTTCTGAATAAAAGAAGAAGGATCAAACCTCCCTAACCATTCCACATCTGAACAGGCTCTATAGTGCTCATACTAACAGAAAACAGGCAGAGATAACTGAGAAACAGATGAAGCAATTGAAAAAGCATTACAGTCATTTTCCCACACAATCTTAATGTAAGCAAGACTCTTATCTGTGTACAGAGCTGAGTGACTCCCAGCAGATAAAAGCATGGGCAGCAATCTGCATTTTATATTACAGATGGCTTCTGCAATTCTTACTGGTTGAAGTATTATGTTGTCCTGTGTCACTGAGTCTCCAGGGTCCCAAACCTGTTCTTTTTTTTTAATATATAACAGAAAACATTTTCCCCTCCATTTAACTCATGGAATAAGGTCTTAAACCAGGAGCCCTGTCAAGCTGAATTAATTTGTGTCTGTAGAGGACTGTGAAGCACTGTGGGGAGACATCTCTTAAAATTGCAAAGTATTTTTGCTGTTACAGTCAAACTCTCAGTGGAGTGATATGAAAAGGATATTAAGTGTGAACAAATCTGAAGTTTGTGAATGGTGCAGACATTTACTGACTGTGGTGAGCAAGTGCTGGTGTCTGCCTCATCCACTCAGCGACAGAAACAGTCACTCAGCACTAATTGCAGCTTTTCTCCTTGGCAAACAGGTATGCTGAGCCCTTCTTAAAAGTCAGGAAAGAGGGTGCCATGGCAAGAGTTTATTTCTTTGGTGCTGACACTTTGCTGTGCTGGATTTCACAGTGTAATGACATAATGTGAAATGATTACTTGGAAATTAGCATGTTTGCTTCTCTTCCTCTATTTTCATGCTTTGAATAAATGCAGTTTCACAGTTTTGCCTGTTTCTGTGGGTCACTTTTTCCTCAAGGCTTGAAACAAACTGTTGCAAGGTTTTCTTGGTTTTAGTGGGCTTTGGTCCAGCTTCTTAACACAGGGTCAGGTACAGCATCGGCCGTAGTGTTCAGTGTCTTCTTCCAGAGCCAGCGTAGGATTTGTGTCCAGGTAATTCTCGTAATTCTTTAAAAAAAAACCAAACAAGATGCTATGGTGCGTTCTGTAGAGGCACCGAGTGTCCGCCCGCGGTTTCAGGGGCTGGCCGGGCTGCTCCAAGGCACGGGTGGGCTGGCAAAATTCCTGTAGGGGTTCACCTCGTTCACCGATTGTACAGGCGCGCCGAAGAAGGAGAGACAAGGCAAAGGGGCTTCCCAGATGGTTTAGTCCGCACTGGAATTGTGCTGGGGAAGCACCGGCACAGCGTGTTACAGATACATAAATACAGACACGAGGGGGCGGGGGGAGGGTACAACATCCAATAGGGGAGGAGAGCTAGGTTTGAATTTGGTGGGCTTTGTGTAGGATTACACAACACAGAGCCCTCCATGGGGTGGAGAACCGATACCGAGGGGCGGGGGGAGCAGACACAGCAGAGCCTGGCCATGAGATGGACCAAAACTGGCCAGAACACACTGCAACAACAAACCCTACAAACAAACAAACAAAAACACAAGAAAATATGCAAAAATAGAAAAATCTGTTACTGAGATTAGTTAATTATGAATAAAACCAAGACACTAATACCTGACCTACAAATAAGAACCCTTTAGCCATTGGGGATTTGAAAGTCTTCAGGATACTCATCCCAGAGTGCTTTTGCTCATAAAGAGATTAGTATCAAGGATTTAATTACCCTGATGAGCCTGATAACCCCCAGGTGTGACTCTGCTGGGCACTGGGGAATCCCAGGGTTACAGAGCTGCACTCAGGGCTGTTCTGGTTTGACCAGCAAGGAGGTGATAAAAGTGTAGGGGCCCCTCTGCCAACAGCCTTTTGTGTTCACAAGGTGAAGGCTCCTGTCAATCCTCTTTGGCACCAGTGACCACAGTTGTGTGGTCCCCATGGACTGGGGACACCACAGCATATGACATGTTTTCACAGGGTTCATATAAAATAACTGATAAAAGCAAATTTATTGTAATTTGCATCAACTTCCTTACACAGAGCTCTGCACTGAAACACTGTTATGGTTTCATAAGTGAAAAACAAGTGATCTGTAATGATGTGTAAACACTCTTACATGATCTGTAAACACTCCCAGCTTTACTAACAGCAGAAATGAGCCTAAGTTTTTTCCCTTTAATGAAATCTGTGTTATTTATCTTACCTTCTGTGGCTGGACATTTTCCTAAAACACAATAGGGTAAGGTCAGTGTTCACAGATTCTGTAAGTGGGCTGGGAGCTGCCACTGAACTAATGACTCATTTTCTCTAGCTGCAGAACATAGACAGGAACAGCAGGTGTTTATTTTTTCCTCCTTCTGATGTATCATTTAGGAAAGAATATGTGTAGAAATAATGAGAAAATAATGAAAAGATAAATTCTTTGGACATGACAAGACTCTCTTGTGATAAGCTGTTGAAGAGCAAGGGAAGCATCAAAACTTTCAGAGCAACCAAAGTTTAATGAGCAGTTAATGAAGAGTCAAAGGCTTCATTTCACAGTCTTTAACTACAGTAAATATCATCCAGTACCCTCCCAAAATGATTCTGCCATTTGCCATACAACTGAGAAAGAATGGCAGGAGTCCTAGATGAGAGAGGGGATAAAGGCAAAGCACAAAGGATTAAGTGTCTCATGCAAGATCCCTCAGGAAATCTGGCAGAGATGCTGCGGGGGTCCCGAGTTCTTTGCTGTTCACATCAGTGCAGAAATGTTAGACATGCAGGTAGGGTACTACACAGTCCTGGTTGGAAATGTTCTAGTAACATGTGGTTTTTCATTATGGTAAAATTATCATTTGCTGCAACTTTTCATATGACTATCTGTGTTTTCCTGAATTTTGGCCAGAAGAGATTCTTTAGTACCAAGATAGAAATTCTAGTCAGAGCCTCACAATGTCTTCAGATATAGGAAAATCAGACCAAATGGCTAACTCAGTTAATATTCCACTACTATTTAAGATGAGACAGATGTAAGAGGAGAGCCTCAGGCAGCCTGGTAAGGTATTTGGTGTGAGTGTGGATTTTCATATCACAGATTCATGCATTTAGTCACCAGCTAGAGACCCACTTGAAGGGCTCTCATTGTTGGTTGCTGTAGCTGATCAGTTAGTTGGATTATTTTTTTATGGCTTTGGCTTAACATTGTTCTTTAAATGAGAAAAAAATATTGTCATTCTTAACTAACATAGAACATTCATATTTTCAACTCTAAAACAATATTTCTCCAGGCAGAGATAGCTGTATCCTACATTTCTTCCCAGGTTTAATGTTAACAATATGCTTAAAATCCTACGAGAAAATATGTTCATTAGGCACAAAAATTGTGCATGGATTTACAAGTTCAGCTTCCTGCATGTTACAATCAAGCCCTGTAGAACACAGTAAAAATGTCATGGAATCATAGAATCATGGAATGTTTTGGGTTGGAAAGGACCTTAAAGATCATCTAATCCAACCCCACTGCAAGGACACCTTCCACTAGCCCAGGTTGCTCCAAGCCCCATCCAGCCTGGCCTTGAACTGGGGCATCCACAGTTTCTCTGGGCAACCTGTGCCAGTGCCTCACCACCTTCACAGGAATTTCTTCCCAGTTTCCAATTTAAACTTACCCTCCTGCACTGTGAAGCCATTGCCCTTGTCCTACCAGCTCACTTCAGGCAGCCCACTTTGCATATGTACTTGCTGTGTCCAGCTTCTGACCCCCCAACCCTCAGCAAACACAGTCTCTGCATCTTCCCTGCTCCTGCAAAACCCTCAGGAGAGCTGAAAGCTTGGATAAATTGCTTTTCCTCTTAAATGTGCTCCTGCGTCATGGTGGTTTACACTGTTTCTAATCTCTAGATGGTAATTTCTTTTCCTAGGTGGAAAAACTTCAGTTTTTCATGGACAGATGTGTTGTTTGTTGCTTTTGTGGTTGCTGTTACCTTTTGTTTATGAGCTAGGATGCCAAGCTTCCAACCTCATTTCTCATGCATTTTCTGCATCATTAACTGTTTAAATTTCCTGTGCTTGGACGGCTGTTACTTCTCTCTAGCAATTCCCTCCAACGTGGCTCTGTTAAAATGCAGAAACTGTTATACAATCACAATAGAAAAAAGACCAGATGGCATCAATAACTGCTAATATACCCCCATGTTTATGCTCCACCACGTGTCTGATGGATGGGATAAGTGCTAGTCCCTGGTATTCTGTTTGTGTCATTGTTTGCTGAGTTTGTTTTTTAATTAACCATATGCTCCCTAGGAAACCTTGGAAGCATTTTACATGGTTCCCCAAAATATACCTGCATTGCACCTTAAAAATGGACAGCATTTTGAAACATAGCCCCTTTTTCTTTGTAAAAAGAAAATATATTCATCAAAATATATTCTTCAAAATATATTCAGTATTAAAAGAATCTGAACTACTTTCTCTCCTGAGTTTCTATTCCTGTTTTTCCCCAAACTGCTTTCTAATGAAGAGCCATCCATTCACGTTTACTGGTCTCTAAACTGGACAGTCTCTAAAGATGTGGTTTTGGCATACATTTTTGTAAATCCAAACACCAGAATAATTATCAATATGACCAGACAATAGTTAAAGTCACTTTCATTGCTCAGTCTCCTAGGACTCCTGACATCCCTTAGATGTTTAGGAAAGCAATGCAGGATGCAGACTCACACACACTGATTCTCTGTGCAGTCAATGAAAAGAAGCAGTCACATCCCTGGAATCTAGAATCCATAGTAAATGACTAAATATGCCATCCTAGTTCTGCTTTTCCATCATTCATACAGTCAGCTTCCATCTGGGAGCCTTAGGTTGCTGGATTTGCCCCATGGTCTCACTCACCATATTCTCTTACATGTACTCAAAGCTGAGAGGTGACACTTATGGCAGGGGAATTGTTTCCGGGCTTTGTGACTACAGGTAGTTCGTAGAGGGAAGGGACAGGTGATCATGGCAGGGAGAAAGGCAATTTTATGCAGGCTTTACTGATGGATTGATTCTAACAAAAGGGTTAGAGCAGTCTGGTTTTTGTGGGCTAAATGAGGATTCAAAAAGTATCCCAGAGTCATAGAACACACTGAGTTGGAAGGCACCCACAAGGATCATCAAGTCCAGCTCCTGGCCCTGCACAGGACAGACCCAAGAATCACATCCTGTGCCTGAGAGCATTGTCCAAGTGCTCCTTGCACTCTGTCAGGCTTGGAGATGTGACCACTTCCCCTGTTCCAGCATGTGTTATTTGTATTTCCTTGTGGCTTTTAGGGTAGGCTTTGTATTTCTTAGCTTCCCAAAACTTACCTAACTAAATTAGCTATCCAGCAATGTAAGCATTGACACCTGAGCAAGTTTCTTTTGTTCCTATTATAGTTTATAGAAAACAAGTGCACAGAGTCAGTGAAGCATAGGGTGAGTCATTTAACCAAACATGGGTATCGACTTTAGGATGACATAAATCACACCCTATTCTTCATTGATCATCTAGAAACCCAAAGGCAACTTCTAAAGATGCTGCTGCCACCTTGCATTGTCTCATATGGTAGCTTAATTAGCGTGCTTTGCCTCCCACCTTAGTTTCTTGACTTGTGAAAGTGAGATCGTACAATCAGCCACCCAGTTTGCGAGAGATGAAGATAATGAGTTCATGTTTGTACAGTGCTGAGGAAATATTAAATCCAACAAGCTGTGCCTTAATGATATAGTCTTAACCCATCCTGCTGCAGACATACTGTTTGCATACAGACAGCAAGGCAGCCATAAGCTCTGGTTATGCTGGCAGCCCTTCGGGGTCTCTACATCACTTTCAACATTAGGTATTTTGTAAATAGGAACGTTAGGGCAGATATGTTGGAAAACTTGTCTAGAGTAAAGCAGAACGTTAGCAGCTGAGCTGGGACAGAGATTTTTTTGTGTATAGCTCCTGTGACAATTGCTAATTGTCAGCCACAATGTAGCTCTGTCTTCTTGTGATTCCCTCACTTACTCCTGAGGGAATATAGATGATTTTCATGTCACATTTCTATGCTGGCTACCAAATGTCTAAGAAATGCCATCAAATATTTCAGGATAAAAAGAGGGATAAATATTATTAATTTTCATTGCAAGTAAGCTAATTTGTTCCGAAATTTCTGCAGTGTTCATGTATCTAATGAGTCAGGGTGTTTCATAACTCATCAGACTTCAGCTGATATTTTATAGTTTTCTTATGTCAGAAGGAATAACTGTAGTTGTTAAAAGCATGGATCAGTGCAGAATTATTGCTACCATCTATATGTTATACAAATGTCTTAAACCAAATCTTGGCTACAGTATTTTATCAATGCAGCCGAGTATGGTAAATCAGTAACAGCTAAAATCTGTGGTATCAAGACATAAAAAATTGTTCACTTATTCTTCTGACAAAATTTTCAACAGCAGATAAATTGTCATGTCCTTAGAGGTGGGGTAAGATACTGTAGACATAAGATAATCTCTGAGGTGATAAAGTCACATGATAAAACTTTACATTCTAGCCATGTATATAAAAGATGACTGGATGGCATAATGCTTTTAAAAGAGTATGAACATACATCTAATCTGCTCAGTAGCAGCCTGATTTGCCCTTCTCCTCCCTGAAGTAATCATAAAAATTACAACCAGAAAGGCTAAACAGCACAACCACATACTGCTCTCATGGAATAAAGAAAGGTAATCAGGATGGATTGTAAAAACACTTCAGGAATGAAAAAAAAATCAAAAAAACCAAACCCAAAGGGAAATGTAAATCTACTTCTTATCTGAAAAGAACCAATAAAAGAAGAACAAGAAAGTTCAATATTTAGTATTCAAATATTAATTAAGTGCAGTTGGATTATTATATCTATTATTTTTAAGAGAAGTAGAAGAGTCCAATACAGAATAAGAAAAAATAGGCTAAGGAATTTTTCAGTAAATTAGATGTGTGTTCAACACAATAGTATATTCAGCACCCAGTAATGAGTAGTGTCCCTCAAAAGTACAAGCTGGGACCAGTACTACTTAATATTTTCATCAGTGACACAGTGAGTGGAGTTTACAGACCACCAAGCTGAGTGGTGCAGCGGAGTCACTTGAGGGAAGGGATGGCATCCAGAGGGACCTGAACAGGCCTGAGGAGGGGGCTGTTGTGAACCACATGAAGTTCAACAAGGCCAAGTACCAGGTGCTGCACCAGGGTTGGAGCAATCCCAAACCAGATGGGAGGATGAAGGGACTGAGAGCAAATCCGCAGAGGAGGACTTGGGGATGCTGGTGGATGCAAAATTAGAGATGCACTGGCAAGGTGCACCCACAGCCCAGAAAACCAACCAGGTACTGGGCTGCATAAAACAAAGCATGGCCAGCAGGTCAAGAGAGGTGATTCTGCCTTTCTATTCCACTTTTGTAAGAGCCCACCTGGAGCACTGTTTCCACCTAAAGGTGCTCCAGAAGCCTCTTGGAGCAAGTTCAGAGGAGGCCATGGAGAGGCTCAGAGGGGTGGAGCACCTCTCTGGTGAAGACAGCCTGGAGGAGGGAAGGCCCCAGGGTGGCCTTATTTTGGCCTTTTGGTATACAAAGCGGGCTTGTAAGAAAGATCAAGAGAGACTTTTTACCAAGTTCTGTAGTGACAGGACAAGAGGCAATGGTTTTAAACTGAAAGAGAGCAGGTTTAGATTGGACATAGGAAAGAAGTTTTTTATAATGAGGATGGCAAGATACTGGAATAGGTTGCCCAGGAAAATTGTGGATGCCCCACCATCAGAACAGTTCAAGGTCCCGTTGAATGGGGCTTGGAGCAACTTGATCTGGTGGAAGATGTCCCTGAAAGGGGGGCTGGAACTAGGTAATCTTTGAAAGTCTCTTCCAGTTCAGATCATTCTACGATACTAACATTGTTTCTTGCTATAAAAAGCAATTTCTGTTTTGAAATTATATTCCATGTATAATGTATTGAAAACATCAGTCATCATTATTTCATTATAATTAGTAGTACGGGTGTCAGCTAGAAATCAGTGAATCAGTGACTGGCTCTGGGCACCACATGTTACAAATATTGCTGAAAAAATTGAGAGTGCAAAAGACACAAACCCTCCCCCCCAAAATAGGAGAGCAAACAATGTGGTAAGCATGACCTATGCGAGAACCAGAAAGACGTGAGATTATGGGAAAGCATACAACAGTCCTCAAATATGCAAAAAACTTGTATTTCATGTTCTCTGTGAAAGAACAAGAGGAAATCGGTAATAATTTGTAGCAAGAATGACTTCAGCTACAGAATGGCATGTATGAGAATAGTGACACGGAGTGACAAAGCCTCCTGCTTTCTCAATCACTGGATGGCTCTAAAAATGCATCAGACAAGGTCAGAATACCTAAGCAAGAAGATTGTCTGAACAGTCACTCAAGGACCCAACAGTTACAGCTCTGTTCCCCAAATATATTCTCACTGTTTTGTGTGGAGAGAGCAGAGAGGGCAGGAGCTAACAGATGGGCTCTGCTCTTGAGGAGCTATAACTGGATCCTATACACATTATCTGAGCTGTACAAATGTATCATTTTAAAAATGCTCTTATTGCCCTGTTCATAGGGGAGCTGATGTGGAGGTTGTCTGAGACAGCCTCATTATGTGAAAGGCACTAACAAAGGAGGTTGGTTAGCCTGTGTTTGGAGCATCCCTTCAATTGTTATCCAGAGGCTTTTTCTAAAGCACAGGGAACAAGGAAATATCAAGAGCACATTCTGTCTGTAAGTAGGAGTAATTGACTGAAGAAGTTTGCTCACTCAGACTTTTTCAAAGACAGGTTTTCACAGGCATTAGTGTAGATTTGACAACCAGTTGACATTAATTTCTGGTGGAACAGGAAATTTTTTATGGGAATATATTTATCTTGTTTCAATTAATGGCCACTGGAGAAGGTATATATATCTTCAGCTAGTATTTCAGCCCCTGTTTTCCCTCCAAGCATTCTCCTCCACCTCAGAGCCAGTGTCTGACTCCTTGCAGCTCCTTTGAAGCTTCTGCAAGTTGCCATCTGTTAAGAGATTGTCCTGCCTGGTGCAGCACCCTCCTCAGCAGAGCCCATTCCTGCTCACCCTGCCCCAGTCCACCTCTCTTTCAGGTCACGTCCCTGCCTTTGAGCACAAACAAACATACAACACAGTGATCCTTCTCTCTCTGTCTCCCAGCCTCCAGAAAGCAGGGATGCAGAAGTGGCTAATTGTGTATGGCATCTTGCTGGACTTGAGTGGCATTGAGGAAAAGCAAGTGTGATTCAGCTAAAGGCTACTTGGGTTTGTCAGCAGTTACAAAACCCCAACTGGACAGCACAGGACTGTGAAATGATGCTTCTTTAAAAAGTGAGGCCTTTGAGGTTTAGCAACACATTCATTAAATGCACTGGTGCCCAGAAGTTATTTTGTTTTCAAGCTTTTGACCAGAATGAGGTCACCCTGCATTTGCTTCCCTGTTAAAGGAATTTGTTAATCTTGAAATATTTATGCTGATCTTTAACAGTGTTGCTTCTTTAGGGGCTGCTTGTTTTGTGACACAATATTTTTTCTGTGCTTTATTTCTATGAGGTAGATGCATCAGGACAAACCAGCTGTGGATCTGGCTATTTGTGCAGGAGAACACGCGGGATCAAATCAAACATCTCTGCCTCTCACATCCCTACAGAAGCCTGCTCCCAATTTTCCACCCATAATATCTTCTACCTAACACCATGAATAAATTCTCTTCCCATGTTTTTCTTGGTAGACTGTATATGAAGATTTAAATAAATTATATTTGAAACACTTTAAAGAATGTGAAGATATGCAAGCTGGGTCTACTTTCTAGCATGTATTCACTTGAAACAGAGCACACCTCTATTGAGAAAAAGACCCTTCAAACTGAAAAAAAATATTAACAAATGGACATATACATGAATTTGAAGAAGTAAGAAACAGACTGGATGAAATAAAATCCTGCCTCAACTCCTTAGGAGAGGATAGAAAAAAAAGTATTGAGATCAGTGACAGCTCCTTGAGGAAGCTGGTGATATATTTTGGAAGGATGTGTGGAAACAGACAATGTAAAAGGTGGTGGAAGACAGGTTTTATGAATAAAAAGAGGCATCAAAATCCACTTTTGACATACACCTCCTAAAACTCTGTAAGTTTGTGGCTCTCAAATAACCCAAGAATGGACAGTCATACTGACTGATCTCAAATGGTCAATTTTAAAAACTACTTCAAATCTACTTACTGTGGTATGAGATTCCTATCAGACCCAGCTACACATTTTATAAAGTATTTATTGCTATTCTGTTGAA
Organism: Pomatostomus ruficeps; assembly: GCA_013400735.1. Lineage (NCBI taxonomy): Eukaryota > Metazoa > Chordata > Aves > Passeriformes > Timaliidae > Pomatostomus > Pomatostomus ruficeps. The sequence continues at coordinate 45,514 of VYZT01059439.1, read as the reverse complement.
GACTAGTGCAGCAGCTTCATAAGTTTAGTTTTCAGTCCTGGCTGAAGAATTCAGAGTGATTCACAGTAATTTAGCTTCCCTTTTGCCTAAAGGAATGAATGCAATAAAATAGACTGGACAGGGGATAGGTTCAAAGTTCCACCGTGGTTTTGTGACTTGAAGTTACAACTTTGAAGGGCTGGATGAGGTTTAATCACCCAATGAGACCTTGTCACATGAACTCAGTGGTAAGACAGTTGCAGATCTCAGATGAAAACTTTAAAAAGGCACTTTAATTCAGATGAAAAGAACGATTCCCCTAATCAAGAGATACTGTGGACATTTCTCCTAACATAATCAGCATCGGCTGCCAGATCAGGACGTACGTTCCTGGAACACCATTTCTTCCCACCAGGTGTTGTTATGTGAAGATCAGAGGAGAACATCCCTAAGGAGCAGCTCCTCATTGCCTGATTGCTCATTCTGCAATAGCCCTCACAAACAAGATCTCCTCTCCTGGCTGGAGGTACACAAGCATAAAGTAAAGAAATGCCACTTTCAGAGCAAATTGCTCATCTCAGAACTGAAACTTCTCACAGAAAAATCACAGTGACTTTAAACTCGTTCAGACCCTAAAGGTGAATTCTTGGCCTAAATAAAATCAAGAATAAAATAACCTGCAGCTTCTTGAAGCAACAGGAGACTTTCCATGGATTTCAGTAGGCTGTGATTAAATTGAGAAAACAAGCCTTATTAGGTAGATAAAAAATGTAAGTGCTGAATGGGAAGACAGCCTATCTGTCACAGCTAGGTGTTTTAGCACAGATCAGCTCCACACACTGAGGAGTGATCAGCATAGCTGTCCAGAGCCCTTCCATTAAATTTTATGGAAGGGACAGGGCAGAAGTTAAAGTGTTCTGAGGCAGGAAACAAAAGGGAGCTGCTTTCTACAGAGAAGAGAAAGGAAAATGTGTTGCTGATTAAAATTGACCTCAGAGAAAGCAGCTGAGTACTTACTGAAAGATCACACCTTTAGGAAATGGCCTGCTCTCTCCATACATGCCATTTGCTCCTTTGCCTACTGTTTCCATGAGCTGGACAAGGATGTGTTTGTTGAAAAACACCTCTTACCACACTGATAGGGTCCAAAGGCAGATTATGGTGGTGGGAGCTCTGCACCAAGTGCTGTCAGAGGCCTCTACAATCTCATGGCCATTAACCCTGCCCCAGGGGTGTTTCAGCTCCAGCTCCTCCTCTCCCATTGCCAGTGAGCCATTGCCCAAAGCCCAGTCTCACCTGCTCATGTGGTGTGGCAGCTGCCCAAGGGTTCTGCTGTCTGCACGGGGTCAGCAATGGTAAATGTGGTGTAAATGTATGGAAAATGTGGTGTAAATGTATGGTAAATGTGGTGGCACTGGGGACAGAGCACACACAGCACACAGGGCACATATATTTCTCAACACAAACCCAGAGCTCACCAGACATCATTTTTCTTGCCCAGGCTTACTGGAGAACATGGCAATGGCCAGGCAGTAAGCAGCCAAAGGCACAGAGGAAAAACTGCTGAAAAAAAGAAATTGCTTCACTAGGAAGGCAGGCTCATCTGGCATTTTGCACAGTTTGGACATCCAAACCAAACTATGCAATTGCTTTTACCTTGATTTCAGGAAAAGAACACATTAAAAACAGATTTTTTTCACTAAATTTACCTCCATCTGAGCACCTGTCATCCCCACTCCTTCTGTTTTCACCACCATCTCCTTCCTGTCCTCATCTGCCTTGGAAACATTCTCACCTGAGCTCTTCTCTTTAGTCATCCATAGGGCACTGAATCCCCCACAGCCCAGATTTCTCTAAGCATTTATTTAACACACATTATTAATCCTATTATGCCTGTGAAATCTCAAGTGAGTCTAAAACTTGCAGGTTTATAGTAAACAAAAAACCCCAAACAAACAAACAAAAAACCACACACACACATACAAAAAAAAAATCTATCCACAACTTTTCGTGGCTCAGAAAATGATTGCTGCTAGAGTTACGTTCTACTGAGGCTGAGAATTCAAGAAAGGCCATGGGATCACAAGTAATTGTCTTACAGCAATTTAATGAGCTCCCAGTCACCTGCCAAATCACAGTAAATTTGATTTTTTTTTCTTATAATGCTATCCCACCTACTGTGTAAAATACATTCTCTGAAATCTCTATTTGACTTGTTAAGTAGTTAGACCACTTGCAGAGAACTGTTAATACTCTGAGGATGTTTATTTACAATCAGGTCTCTCTTCATTTAAAATGCATATATGAAAAGCAACAGCAAAACATTGCTAGATGATTCACATTGTTTCTCTCTGCTTTTCATGAAGGCCTTAATAATAACAGAGCAAATTATCAGTAAATTTCCCATAAGAATTTGAAATTAACTTGTTTCATCTGTGCTTATGCAAGTTTCATTTTCCTTTCTGCAAATATGCAAGTAATTGGTTTTTATTGTCCATGGAAAGTGAATTTAGAGATGCAGTTTTTACATGACAGTATTTGTGCTGGCAATGGTTGTGTACATTCAGGAGCAGCTTGAGAGAGCAATGTGAGTTACCTGAGACAGCAGCACACCTCAGTTTTTGAATATGGCAAATCAGTCTGTAAAGTTAAATATTGGTTAAAATAGTCATTAATTAAGCTATCATAGCAAGTTCATTGGACAAAGTGAGAATCTGTCTTTCAGTATTCTAAACCTGGGAAATAAGTCACCAAATTAACATATTATTCATGAGCACTTCTTTTCAGATCTAATTGCTGCCCTCTTTACAAGTCTTTTATTTGCAGGAGGGTGTAATGACTATGAATAAATAATATGCTCTTGGGGGAATGATTACATGGTTTCAGACTTGACTTCCTTGAGTACAGAAAGGGGTGGCAGATTAAACTTTCTGGGCTGTCATTCCTCCACTCCATGTGGGACAACACTTTAATGACATTTTCCCAGGCACTGATATCAAAGGCGCGGGGCGTTTGGGAGAGAAAATTGCTTTGAGATAAGAATTCATGTAAAGTGCAGTGGCATTTCTGAGAGGGGCAAGCCAGATCCCATTCAATATCACACTCCCTTGATCCAAGGTGAGAGAGGCACTGTGCTTTGACAAGGGCTATGCAGGAGTTGTGCCCAGCTTACAGGTGATTAATGTGTCACCTCTTCTGCTCTTCGCACAGGTTTTCACGGAGTCACATGGCCGGACAGGTCCCTGGAAGTTTATTTGCCTTGCTGAATTCCCTGGACAGCAGTTTACACATGTATATTAAAAAAAACAAATGAAAAAAAATGAGGCAGACACAGTAATTCTAGAAGGATATTACTGCTCAGGGAATGCCATTAAAATTTTGCCTTTATGAAATTACTGACCTACATAATTTATACTCAGAAGTGTAAGTTATACTGTAGATGACCCATCTCCTATTAGATCCCAGCAGCAGAGCTTGGCGTCTTTTTAAACTGAGGCATTAGTATGTGTCACATTCAGACAGCCATCTGAAATTACTAGCTGTGATTAATATAATTAATTATCTATCATTATGTGTGCCCAAATTTTGGTAGGACCCTTTCAAAGAGTGAGATAATTTGATATATTAGCTGGAAAACATCCAGACAATTTATATCTAAAATGATTAGGAAGTAATAAGACACATTTCCTGCTTTCACAAATAATTTTATAATGAGGTTATAGAAAAACAATGAAGTTTACAAGCAATAAATCAGAGCAGTGTTAAAGCTGTTGATAATTGCTCTGCAAATAGAACCTGGAAACATTTTCTGGCAAAGAGTTTTTGTCATGATTGAGCAGTGCAGCTGTGAGGAGTGACTGTATTCATGAACTGAGGAGAGAAACTGATCAAAGGAAGAGGTGATCCTTTGGTGGAAATGACACAATATTGCACATTGGTGCTTTTACTTCTTAAAATGGCTTTTTGTTTCTAAAGTGAATGAGCAACTTGAACAGGCTAACTAAACCCAAGACAAAATGATACTTCTCCCTTGTGATCGATCTTCACTTTGCAGCACAAAAAGGAAACAAAGAGTGGGTTTGCTCCAAACAATCCTGTCTACTCCAAACCCATATAGTATTAAAATTTTTTCTTTCTCAAAAAAATCCAAAGTTACTTAACTTCTCCCCCTTTTTCTAATGTTCAGATGAGCAACAAAAAAAACCCTTTCTCTGCCTTAGGCATGACCCCAATATAAATTTCTAACACTTTGACATGAAGTGTAAGATGCATTTTATATTCCAGTAAGAAGTATTTCAGACAGAACAATGATTTCTCCATCTTATTAAATTTTCACCAGTCTCTGCTGTGCTGCACTACAAACACACATTGTAACCTGTCTGTGAAAAAGAGGAGGTGAGTTACAGAGGGATTATTAGATAAACAAAACCAGGAGATGCACAAAGGTTATGCTGTCTTTATGAGCAATGTAGCAATGGCAATACACTTCTCTTAATAATTATATGCTGACAGAAATAGGACAAAATACACAACTTTTTCAGTCACACTCATGCCATGAAACCATGAAGCAATACCTCCTTTTGTGCTGCCCCAGATGACGTGTTCATGCTGTGCAGGACTGTAGGGCGAGCTTCTGGCTCAGGCCTGAAACCCATTTACATCATGTGCCTACTGACAACTCCCATGCTTCTTAGCTGGTGGGAGCTCTAGAAAATAATGTAGTGGGCATGAGTCTGTGTGCATGTGTATAACACAATGTAGAATTAAGAGAATTATAACATTTAAAGAAAGAACAGAAGAGGTTATCCTTTGGAAAGATACAAATAACAAGACAAGACTATTTATTTGTTATAGATTGGAAAGCTGACAATATTGCCATTACCTAAACGACCTTATAACCTCCTCCTGCAAACCCTTTTTGTGCTCAGCCCAGCAGGGAAAATCCTCTCTGAGGGTTGTTGTGCTGGCCCAGACATGCAAAGTCTCTGCAATGTGTTAGAGCCTTCACTAATGACACATCAGTGTGTAGGTATATGGACATTTGAGACACATTTTATCAAGTTGTTGTAAACCTTTACTGGGGAATTTTGCTGACTCCATCCAAGTTCACAGAAGATTGAAATGTGGCAACAAATGAGCTCAAAGAAGGGTGCGTAGGATGAACTTGCGAAGTCCTTTACAAGAAGTGGATCCTTTTTTTACCTCCCCACACATAACCACTAAATATTCTCAACCTGTTGGTATTATCTTCACTGAGAATGGCATCTGCTCTTGCTGTTTTATACAAAATGTTCTTCTGAACCTTTGGTGTATTTTGGCACTGCTGCTTGCCACTGCTAAGGCAGAAAACAAGGAAAGATTTTATGAGGTTATACAGTTCCAGTGGGGTGAGCTGTGCTATCACTGAGGTCAGAGCCACGGCTGCATGTGACAGCATGCTGAGAATAACAATTCTGACTTTTGGTGGCTTACTATGTGTTATGGACATTATTTCATTGCTCAATTGAGATTGTCAGAGTATGAGACAGGCTGCTTGTATTAGACCAGGTTATTTGGGGTCAGATTTTCTAACAGAGTATCCTGTCTCCAGCAAGGATCAGCAAGTGGATACAAAGGAAGGAGCGGAAGAAACGAGCAGGCATGCAGCGATTCCTCTCCAGGGTGCTCTGCCAGTCTCCAAATCACACATAACTCACAGACTGCTTGGAAAGTTGCCTTTGCTGCTGACAGCCTCCATTAGATCTGGACTCCATGAAGCTGCCCAGACACTGCATCTAAACTTCTGGCACCCACAGCATCCTGAGACAGGGAGTTCCCTGTTCCCACTGTGTCCCCACCAAAGAGCTTGTTCTCACAGCCCAGGCAGTTCTTTTCCTTCTCACTGCCATCTAGCAGCTCAAACTTCAAATAAGCTGTAACTCTAAAGAAAGGAAAACAAATTCCAGATGACCAATAACCCATCTTTTGAAAACCAGAGTGCCCAGAATTTTTTTCTGTCTCTGTCTACACTCAATCCATATTCATCCCCAGTTCTCCCACACATCTCTTCTGGCTGTGAGACATTTGAATTTTAATTTCTCCAAGGATGATGGACCCATTTCCTAAAGCAGGCTGCCAAAATATGTCAAGTCATTTGTCCTTCTGCCAAACCTCACCAGCAGTAGGGTCCATCTTGCTCTTCCAGAAAGGAGAAAATCCAATTTTCCTGCAGTCCCACACTGACCAGAGAAAAAAGGTGAAGGCACCAAGTAGGACTGGCTCAGCCCAGACTGGGGCCAGAGTCACCAGTGGTGCTGGTGAGCTGCTCCCAGCTGCTCCATACACAGGCAGCTGCCTTCTTCTGATGCCTGCAACCAGGAATGTTTGCTGGTTGTTTTTTTTCTCAGAAGAGCTAGGACCTCCATCACAGACTAAATGCCAGCAGAACAACTGATTTTAGAGATGTTTTTCCACTATTTTCTCCTTCTAGATTTGTCATATGATAATTATTTAAGTGCAAATTATTTTTTCCTCCTTTGATAAAAAGTAAACTGCGAACTTCCTGTGAATGAAAACCAATGTAGTGATTGAAAATAATTTTAACAGGTGACTCATAAGTCTACATTGGTTTTTGCATCAGCAAATAAATATTGGTCAGGATAGATGGAAAAAAGTGCATTGAAGTTTAACTACCAAATGCATCTTCCAAGCCCTCATTACCAAACCCTTTCCAAATGAAGTCTTTTTCATCATAAATCACCCAGCTAGGTTTTGCATTTGCAATTTTTTAAATTAAAAAGCAGAAGAAAAATGGAATAAGCACTCGTAGTGACACATCTCAAGAACAAAGGGCTCTCCAAAATGCAAACAGTTAGAGAAGCCTGAGTTATGTACTTATTCACACAAAGGGAAAAAACCCACCAAAAACAGTAAAGAAGGAATTATTGTGCCAAGTGAAGGTTTTTCCAGCTTTTACTTATTCACTGTTTCTCCCTTACAGTCTTCTATTGAAACTCTTGTAATTCAACAGCAGCTTTTTAATTTAGGGGCTCTTTTTCCCTTAGGACTCTAAACTTTGCCAAATTGGACCAAAATGACCCATTAACATGGTAAGCTATTGTCTATGTTCTTCTGCTAAGAATTGCCAGTACTGACTATTTGAGGTGAATATTGAGTGTCTGAGGGTGATTTAAAGGTTGGCTAGAATACTGGAGTATTATCTGTTTACTATTTTAAGAATAATTTCTCCCAATCTCTAATATTTGGGAATGGGAAGAAGGCACTCCTTCCCTAGAAACAGACATCTTTTCTTTCACAGTCTTTTCTGGAACCTTTTCTTCTCTTACCTAGCTTTCTATTCTGTCTGAAATTATTTGTATCTTACTCAGCCCAGGGAGAAAGGGATGTCCCATCTTTAACAAGTCCCTGAGAAGAAAGTTAAAGAACGTGGGGGAAACACAAACATAAAGAAGTTAAATGATTCTCTCAGCATTGTGTCAATGACAGATAGAAGAATATTTAATGAGGACCAAACCTTGAATTTATTTTGCTGGGGAAACAATAAAAGCATCTGTTTCATCTCAACCAAATGAAGCAACATGATGGAGTCAGATATTTTATTCAGCTAACACAGGCCCCCAAGGATTGACCATGTAGAAAGGGCTGAGAGGAAGTGCTGCTTATCACAAGGAAACTCTAACCAAAGAAATCTGAACATTCTCCCTTCATGGAGCTTGTACATTTACTTTTCTCTGCACACAGATTACTGAGCAGGACTCACGCTGCCCTTGCCATCACCCATCTCTTGAATAAAGCTTGGTGCTTATGGCATTCACCCGGCAACTTCCCAGACAAAGTCCCTCCTCAGCAAAGAGTATTCATTGAACCTTTCCCACATATTTAACCACCAGGATGTATCACGTGGATAACCATGCTGCCAAGCCTCTGTTGAAGCTAGGCCACTGTGTCAGACCACAGTGGGTGGGTAACTCTGCTGAATGGGAGTTGGGGTCATGTCCCTGTTTCATGGACTATTGATGCACTTCACACTGGACGGCTGCTGGTTGTCTCACCACCACGGCTCTTCTACACTGCTGAGCAGTGTATTTGCTTAGGATCTGAATCCCTGAGGACTGCACACTTGAAACCTCCCAATAAGATCAAGTGAGCCTTTCTTAGGAGTCAGGACTGCAGTGAGTACTCCCCTCACCTCTGTACCGAACACAGAGTGTACTGAGCACCATTCCTCTGTGTTTTCTTTGTAGTCAAGTGTTCTTTAGTGTTGCTGCACTGCCTTTTTGAGAGGTTTTCTACTGATGGGTTGATAGGATGTGAGAGGGGCTTACCTGGAAGATGACAGCAACACATTGCTATGGATACAAGAACCATAGCAGCTATCCTGCTTCTGACCTGTTGGCGTGTGGCTCCGTGCCTGTAGGACTGTTCTTCATCCAGCAGGTGAGGCTATTCCAGGGATCTCTGCATGACTGTACCTGCACAGTGTCCTCTGCATTCAGCCTGGACCCACCCTTCCCTGTCTCTGCCGTACCTTAACGTTTCTGTCACAGCTGTCAGTGGGAACTTCCTAGACAACAGTCTCATAATTTCTCCCTGCTCCTGGGCTGTCTGTATCTGTAGGGAGAACAGTCAGCTCTACAGGAGGCAATTGTAAAATTGCTGGCAAACTGCCCTTGCTTGGTGCCTGTAGCACCTCTGAAGTTCCCAGATGTGACAAAAGAAATTAGACCTGGAAGGTGAAAGGCTGGAGCCAGACTCAGGATTGGGACTTCAGCAGAACTTGCAGGATTGAGCTAGATGGGCCCCAGGAGATGAGGCTGGGAAATTCATAGTCAGGATAGTTGTTGGCTCTGGGCATCAGGCCAATCTCATTACCTTGGACACAGACAAAGAAGATGAACTCACAGAGTACAAACCTTGCACTGCAAACCACTTATACAGCTCTGCTGCACTAATTATGTAGTATTGGTTTCCCTTTCAACCTAAGCAGTTGCTGCTCCTGTCTCACGTGGCACCTGGAATTCAAACCCTTCTTGCCTCCCACACAAGCCTTGCTGTTTAGTGACCTGTCCTCTGTCAACAGCCCCTGTGTTCATGCCAGCAAGGCAGGTGTTTTCTTCTGATGGTGGATGAAGTTGTTTCCATATACAATTGATAAAAGGCTTTGGGATGAATGACAAGACACTACCTTTGATTATTGAGGCCAATCTCTGAGCTGTTTCCATAAAATCTTCTTCTCACAAAGGGCTTGAAAAACTTCACCAGCTGAATAATTAAATCCAGATTGAGAGGCCTGCACCAGTTCAGCCTACTCCTGCTAACAAAGCTCTGGATCAGCATGTGGGGAAAGTCTCATAAAATGTCTTTTTTCCCACCAACTGCTCTTTGAGAAAAAGCGTTTTTTCAACTGCCTGCTACATCCCTTTCTCCTTTCCTTAAATATCATTGTTCAACATTCAAGTCAAAGCAAGTCATGACCAAACCAAGAAACTGCTTTCTTTGCTTTCCCCACAACCTCAGAACTAGGGCCCACACAGAAAACAAATGTATGAGCACATAACATCTTTAAGCAAACACATGAATCCATCTTCTTAGACAAAGGCTTGCACACAGTTAATTTTTTTGTTGAACTGGACTCGGTACCATGAAAATCATCTCATGAATTAGGATTTGGAAATCATTACATTATTGGTTCTACTTTCATTAGTGGCACATGTGTCTGAAATCATTTTTGTCAGAGTCCCCCAACGGCCCTTTTAATGGTGGCTGGGCAAGAGAAATACAAACCTTTCCAAGGAAAAACAAATGTTAGGCGGATTGTCTTCAACATGGGAGATATCCCTCTCAGTCACATAACATTCGTGTTTCTTGGGTTCTCTGGCATCCAGCTGCTGGTGTTTGCTTGGGGTAGGGTGACATTGCTTCAAGTCTCTGCCCTGCACACAGTCCAGCAGCAGGTTACACACATCTGTCATGGGTAAAAAGCAGCGCAGTATGTCCATTCTGCTAAGGGCTCATACCTAGAGACCAGGGCTAAGTTAGAGGATGGCAGCTGCTTTGCAGTGAAATTGGAATGCGCTCTCTGAAAGAGAGCTCTAGACTGATTACTTATCCACTACAAATAAACATTGAAAATTATTTAAGGTAGTGGTTAAAACCTCCCTCAATATTAAAATATGTGTGCAAAGTTTCTTTATGGTCTGAGGAAGAAAAATCTTGTTCCAGTGACATCTTTAGATCAAGGATTTCTGCTGCTCTCCCAAGGACAGATAAACACACACACAGTCTACCATTAAAGTGTCTCAGCCTTGTTTTGTAATAAATATCGTAATAAAAATTCTATTTCAGACTGGAGGCATTTGCTAAGCAAGGGTGAGGAACATTGATCTGAGCTACTTAGCTAATCGATACTCCTTTTGCATGCTTATCTGGAAACTTGTGATCCTCCCAACTCCAGCTCCATTTCACCCATTACAGTAAGAAAGGTTAAGCTTGAATTTATTTTTATAAGCAACCTGATCAAGAAAAAAAAATATTTTTGCCTCTTTTTCAGTACTTACAAAGTTCATAAAGCCACCATCTAAGTAACATATTTGCATCTGAGAACTGCATTTCTTCTTGATGGCTCAGTAAAACAGCATGTTTGTAATGCAGATAATGTTGCGGTGTGCTTTGGCCAGATTTCTGTTTTCCTCATGGCCAGGCACTGCTGTCCCCTCCCCTTCCTCAGTATCTGCTTCCCCCCCGCAGAGGGCTCTGTATTGCACAATCCTATACAAAACCCGCCAAATTCAAACCCAGCACTCCTTCCCCATAGGATGTTGTACCTTTGCCCCGCCCCCTCGTGTTGGTATTTATGTAACTGTAACACGCTGTGCCAGCGCTTCCCTGGCACAACCCCAGTGCCAAATAAACCATCTGGGAAAGCCCCTCTGCTTCATCTCCTTCTTTGGTGCACCTGTACATCGGGGGGTTGGGTGAAACCTTCCTGGAGTTTCGCCAGCCCTCCCGTGACTTCGGAGCAGCCCGGCCAGCCCCTGGAACCACAAGCAGTCGCCTGGTGCCCCCACCAGAGGCATTATGGCAAGATAAGACCTTAATTACTTTAGGAACTGACAGCATATTCCTGCATATTTTGCAAAACTGTGAGGTCTGTTGTGCTGAGTAGAAGGATGCAATGTTTTAATGTGTTTCCATGACAGAGTGCTGGATCAGGAAGAAGCAAAGGAGAACTTCAAACAATGAGAAAAAACCACAAAGGTTACAGGCCTTAATATTCTTGGGATTTCAATGACCCCAATAGCAGCTGCCAGTGGAGGGCAGTGGAGGACCCCAGAGTGATGCACTGGGGGAGTCCCTGAACCAAGGGAACCTCACAGGAGTGGAGAGACTCACCAGGAGCCCACAGCTCACAGCACAGCACCAGGAGACCCATGGGGGCCAGGAGTGACAGTGGTCAAACCCCTGTGCCCATAAAAGAATCCCTTAGGAAGCGCTGGGAGCAGGAGCACCATGGCACTTGCAGGCCAGAGGGGCTCTGTAGCTCTGCCAGGGAGGGACGGTCTCCAGCAGGCAGAAGTCCCTGTCCTCTCTCAGCTCTGCACCCACCATAACTGATGCAGCTGCACAGACAGAGCTTAGAGGTAACATGCTGCCATCCCAGTGCCAGCAGCAAGAGCCAGCAGATTAATTCCTGGCCCTGAGCCTGATGTCACCTGCAGAATTTGGGTTTTTTTCATCATGGGTCTTTCTGCAGGACACCAGGCCCACTGGTAACAGATGTGGTACATCTGTCTCAAAGGGGGAAAACGAACTTAGTGCAAAAGTGAGGAGGGCTGATCAAAAGAGCTTTAATCTGGGTTTGAAGGGGGAAAGGGATAAAATCAGGCTCACTAGGGATAAACCTTTCTAGTGAAGTGGCACACAAATCTTTGAGGGATGGTGTGAGAGTGAGGTCCTCCAGGCAGCTCCAGGCTAGGCTGAGCACACTGGAACCTGTCTGAAATGTCCCTGCAGGAATGTGCTCAGCCCTTCAGCCATCGCCATGGGGACAGGGGTGGAGATCCAGTGGCAGCAAACACGTAGGGATTATTCATGGTCTCAATTCAGGCTATTTGGAGGAAAGTAGACATTGCATTTTGATAAGGGCTCTCTGAATTAGAAGTTTGGAATTAGCTGTCAAGGGGATGTCATGAGTTTGCCTCATATTTCAACCCCGTGGTATTTCCTGTGGGCATCACTGTAGCAGCTGCACTGAGGCACAATCCAACCACTGCATCACTTTGGTTATTTCTCAGTGTCCACCCTGGTTTCAGACCAGCAATGGAAATGAGAGCAATTACAGGATGAGGTTTGGAAGGTGAAGGAGAGTATGAGCCCTCAATCTTCACTTACATCAGTGAACTGCAGATAACACTGGTGAATTCACAGTAATGTACACCCAGGGCTAAATCCAACCAACAGGACAAAGCATAGCAGACAGATTCCCTTTATTTTTCAAAGATATGCTTGAATTTCAAGCCTTTAAATTTTCCAGTTTTTATAAAACTGACTAGTTCAAGCTTCTGTCAGCAGTTTATTTCTTTAGGTTGCTGTAGATGGCAATGTCTTTGACAAATTATCTTCTTCAAATTTCCTCCCAAGCCTTTTTTCTTTCAAAGTTTATTTCAGTACTAACAAGAAACAAACAATGAGAGAGTTTTAAATAAAAAGAAGGTAAATGGCTACTTCTACCGAGCTCTTCCAGGTCAAAATGGACAGTCAAATAATATCACTGTGATGCTACCCTTGTAAACTTTAGATAAACTTTAAGGAAGAATAATAAATGCTTAGCAAAAAAACATTAAGATAGGCATTTCTGAAAAGGGAAGAAGCAATGAGTTTGAAATTATATCTCATTATTATTAAAGAAATCCATCCTTATTTGAGTGGGAAGGAGAAAATATTAATATTTTATGACTTAACTCCCTAAAAAGAATTAAATATTCTGAGTACTCTAATACTTCAAATAAAACTGCCTTTGGTCAAATATTTTGTGCTTTTCAGGGGATGGGGAATATCCACCGTATCTCTGTCTTACTGTAAGTTTTGTCATAAGCTGTATTTGCGAGATATTACTACAAAGTCCATAATTTACCTTCAGAAAAACTGAAGGTAACCTGAATCATAACAAAAAGGAAACAAAGCAAAAAAGTTACAGCTATAAACTGAACATGGACAAATGGCAACTGGTCAGTTCCTTTTATGTATATATATTCTCCAAAACAAAGAGGAATTACCCAAATTTAAACATGGTGTAATTTTACTAAAAATCTAGGTTCATTTGTATTGAAGTTGGAAGAAAAGTAGACTTATTCCAGAGGATGTTAAATGATTCTGACATTTTTTTCTGAGGTAGAGTCCAAAGTTTCTTCTTCTAAATTTTCTATTTAGAACTAATAAAAATATTTTTCAAAAAAATTCTGAAATATTTTGCTCCAAGTATAATTTCTTCCATTTAATTAATTAATTTTTTTTATATATATATATACAAAATAAGTTACTTCTAGGTGAAAAAAAATTTGAAATTATTCTATTCTGAAAGAATCAGGACAGAACATTAAAGGTTAAAAGATGCATTCATTTGGGAGTCAGGGAATTTCACCATAAAAAATATATTTCTGCAAAATACTACAACACAGCCATTTTCTCGTGGTAGATTGCTTCTGCTGGTGATGTCCAAAGCGACTGCAGCTCCTGGGTGTGATGAACTGCTTGCTCAGTTTGCTTATCTCCTTTGTACTTGCAGTCCTCTTTGCAACACACAGCTTGTCAGAATGATCCAGAAAGTGTCTCCTTCCCACCTTATACTTAAAAGCCCAGCATAAAAATACCCATTGAAACCCAAATAGTATTAATCTCTCGTTTCTGTTCTGAATCCTAAAAGGTGAAAAGAGGAAAGATGTAATTTACCCATCGTCTTGCTTCAGCTTAGGGTTAATTATATGTAATTATATATAAATCAAGAAACATTTGTCATTTTTTCCCCAAAAACATCCAGTGATTGAGACACCAGAACTCTTTAGACAACCTGTTTTCTACTTTGTGATTCACTTACTGCACTGTTACAAAGTTTTAAAGAGTGTCTCATCTTAAACACTGGAAATTTCCCTTGTTTGGAATTTAAATCCAGTAGGCGTTCCTTCTGTGGGTCCCAGTCATGCCAGCAAGCAGGTTGATGCCTGTTCATCAGGCTGACCTGTTAAACACTTGGAAACTGCTATAGAGTGTCCAGTGTTCCCCTTTCAAGGCCAAGTACCTGTTATTTATTCAATTATTCCTTGTAAGTCGTATTTTCCAGATCTCTAATCTTCATATCTAGATTTTCACCATCTAGTCCATGTTATTCTACCGTTTTCTTGATGCTGAAACCTGGCCTCTGAGCTTCAGAATGCATGTTCCAAGGAGTTTCTTTCCAATTTCTGACACAGTATCAGCATTTCTTTTTTCTTCATTTTGTTGTGGGTCTTTTGGGGTTTTTGTGGGCAGGTTGTTTGTTTAGTTGGTTGATTTCTTGGTTTGGTTTGGTTTTTGTGGGGTTTTTGGTTGGTGAGTGATTTGGGGGGGGGGATTTTTCATTTTGTGGACTTTTTTGTGGGTGAGGAGTGTTGGGTTTGTTTTGTTTATTGTGGGGGGGTTTTAGCAGCATAATACTGTTGGATATTATTAATGCCATCAAATTAGTGAAGGTACTTCTTCCCTACCCCCAAAATTCTCTGAATTCCTCTGAAGTTTGTTCATTGTTCTGCAAATGATGTGTGCTTCAAAATCATATCACATGATCGGATATGACAAAACATCTAAAATCAAATCTCTCTTCCTATAACTTTCTTGTTTTGTTCCTCCAAGTGCATCAGTTTTTCTACTTTGGGAGAAAAACAAAATACATTGAGAAAGAAAGGGTACTAAAACCTTACAAAAATGCCCAAAGCTGCAAATATATCTGGAAACAAAGCAGACAAAGGAAGCATAGACAAGAAGTAATTATACCAAACACTTTTAATAAAGGATGGACTTATTTGTGTGGAGAAAAAAAAAAAATCAAGATCCATTAGGTTGCTATTAGAAATCTCACTCTAAAATAAAAAAAAGATAAAATTTATGAACAATTTTTTAAAGTTCTTAACATCTATTTAGGCAGAGGCATTTATAGAGATCTGAATGTTGAGAAATTTTTGTTGTGAAGCAAATAATGGTGACAACGGCATTTTCTCCAAACTTTTTGAAATAAGTTCTAGACAAATTATGAGGAGAACTTCTTCCTGCATGAGGCAGTCTTGAACACCAGTAACCTGAAGAGTCTTAAAATATGTTGGGGAAGATGGCAGAGAGGTCAACATCCATTTGTGCTTAGAAAATCAGATCTTCATCATGTTTCAATAGCTCAGATGATTTCCCTCTGGAACAACCTGCCAAGCACCACAGAGGTTTCTTCACCATGAAACAATGTTCATGTTTATTGCCCATTAAAAATATGATTTAACTTTAGAAAAAAGTAAGTGCAATCCTCTGGGCAGCAGTGGTTACTGCAGTCACCTTTCTGGCATTTTTTTCTTCCACAGAGAAGACTCTGGAAAGGTTCCACTATCTGTGGGAGCAGTTCTGAGGAACCATGATCAGAATCCAGTGATCAACTTAATTGACAAATATCTCACCTAAAATGAAAAGGCAGGCTGAGCTAATAGAAAGAAAGAAATGCTTCATTTTTCAGCTCAGCCTGGATTCCCACTCTCACTTTTATCTACCTTACAAAGTAAGCAATCAATGTAGGGAAGGAAGGTTTTCTGTCACTTCTCTGAGTAGGGATGAGGAAATTAAGGCTTTGGTCTTGCTGGGACACCACTGTGCTAACGTGGAGTCATGTCTGTAACACAGCCCTGTGTTAACCCAGCTGACAACATCACGGATGACAGGAGCTGTGTTCACCAAAACTGAAACTCTCCCAGCATCTGCCTTGTAACACCCTGCCTGTAACATGAGCACTGCCTGAATCCCTTCGGCTTTGGAGATGGGAATAGAGCACAAAAGCAATTTAATCCCAAAGTTGGAAAACTCCCCTTCCTGCCATATTGCCAGAATAAATGTGGAGTGTTTTAGAGAGGCTTCTTATTTCAGATTTTCTGTTCCAGCTGTGGTGAGATATTATATGATCCACTTCACCAGCCCATCAATAGAAAAACATAGCTGTTGAGAAAGCAAGGATGTCTGGCTCTCCTGGGGCAGGTATGGACCTTGTCTCACCAGGGACAGCAGCACCATCTGCTCAGCAGTGCCAGGTCTCTTCCTAACTCATTCATGCACAAACAGAACATTAACAAAACCAAAGTGTGAAAGTCTGGCATAAAATATAAGGAAGGCTGCCCTACGTGGCTGTAAATCACTCCCCACCCTGCTGACACGTGCACTGGATGGGCTTCAATGCAGGGATCACCTCTCTGCAGGACCCTGAAACCACAGACAGCAGTGATCTGTTGTCAGCATCCCCCTCCCTTGATGGAGAACAGGACGGGGAGAAGCAATTTCAGGTTTGTAACAAGGGAATAGTGGTGAGGAAACTGGAAACTGCCCCAGTGAGCTGCATTTGACTTCCATGTCTTTACAGTGGCATAGGAAGAGGTATTTTGCAATGTTTTAGGAGGCAGTGAATTAATTGCAGCTTAACTGAAAACTCAGAGCAGCATAATACTGTTGGATCTTATTAATGCCAAGGTTTTGTGTAAGTGGGAACTGTGCTGCTCAGAGGCAGACAGAGGGGCGAAGGCACAAGCTCTGAAAAAGCAAGGATCAGCCATGTCACTCTGGATATCCCAAAATTACCCTGTGTTCCTTTACCTACAGTTCTCTGTGCTTTCTCACTGCCAGAGGGAATGGTGTCTTAATATTTCAGAAAGGTTTATCCAGAGTAAGTCATTAATATTTGTGAAATACTCTTGTAAACTGAGCAAAGAACAACAGAAATTTCCTGAAGAAACCTAAGTGGGGCAAGTGTTGACTGATATTCCTTCGACAAGGCTGACACCACGCATTTAGGAATATGACTGATACAGAAAGCTAAAATAACTGCTGTATTAATGAAAATATATAAGGGACTGCAGCAACAGAGACATGATGGACCCTCACAGAGACCAGCCCTCCTTGAAACAGGTGCATTGATGATGCCAATTTACATCAGTGACAGAACAGAATAATCTCTCTTACAGGGTTCTGGCTGAGAGACAAGTTTTACATCGGGGAGAAATGAATATGCACAAAACTGCTGACCATGTAAGGTACAAGCTGACATCTTTGGAAGTAAATTTGCAGTGATTTGTTGGCTTGCAGGCGGATACTCCCTCTGCTGCTGCTCATCCTTTTGCCATGCAGTGGGAGATGATTAAGAGAAGTTTCAGAGCTCCAAGTAAAGAATTGTCACCTGGCTCTTCAGTAGGACAAGGGAGAACTGCTGACTCTCAGAGACCCCCCAGTAGCTGAGAATGGCAGAGTCCCTGATGTGGAGGGGAGCATTTGTACCCTGGCTGTACCCAGATGAGCAGCACAGGGCAGGGTGTGAATGGATCACAGCTCCTGAGCCTCCTGCCCACCCCACGGTGACTTTACCATTCCTGTCAGCATCTTTGCAGCCTCACAGAGAGAACTGCCAGGAATGTCAATTCTTCAGTGCAGCTGCAAGGAAAAGCTTGTGTTTTGTAACCACAATAAACAGGTGTGTAAAGTCTGAGATTTTCCTCGGAATTTCCAGTTCACAGAAAATTCTGACCGTTACTGCCCACTCCAGCCTAATTCAAACTAAATACATTTCTTAGGTGAAATTTCCAAAGAACTGGGAATGCTGCTTGTCTGTCAGTTCTGCCAGACAGTACCAGAAAAATTTAAAAACAAACAGACCCAAAAAAAAATAAAATCCCCACAAACAAACAAACAAAAAAATTAAAATAGGTAATTTTCTTCTTTTGCAGAGAAGTCTAAGGGAATCACATCACTCTCATTCTACTGCATGAAAAAAGTCATTACAAGGGAGCAAAACATCAGTGGGAGACTGAGATCTGCAACAACTCCAGCACTGTTTACCCTCTTGCAAGAATTGTGAAAGCTGGGGTGCCAGAGGCAGGGGAGATGATTGTACAGAGAATGTGCTTTGCAGAGATTTTGGCAGTGAGACATGTGGGAAGAAGCAAGGAAGAGGCAAGACAGAACGTCCCTGTCCTGCAGCCATTACAGGGAGGAGAGTGTCAAATTGATTAGACATGAAGCACAAGTAGCATCTCTGTTTTACATTTTCTTAGAGCCAGGTCCAGAAATATCACCCAGGTGGATTCACAATTTGCTTACCATTCCCACAGACTGCAGAGACTGCTCTCAAAGACGTCAGCTATCCTGGACATATTCCTGTATAATGCTCTGAGTTAGCAGCTGTCAGACTAGGAAAACTAACTAGAGTCCATTAATTTTGCAGGTCTGCCTATGGCTGTTAATTTTCATCTTCTAGAAAGCAAATGCCTTGTTACTTTATCAAACTGTTATGGTTCCAGACAGCTTCAATGTATATACAACATATATCCAAGAGATGAGCTGGATAACATGCACAAAGAAGGAAGTATAAGCTACTAAACAAGCTGAAAAAACAAGTGTTAAAAAATTTCATGCCTCAGACTAACTAGTCTATGTTTATTAATTAATATGAAATACTATTTGCAATAACACAGAATGCAGAATCTTTTTCTGTTTTGCTTCTTAATTAGTACAATAAAATGTTAACTATGAAAGAAATTTATGTTCCAGCCTTATTACACTGGAATTTTCCACTGCGATGTTGAACACTGAGAAAGAAAAAGCTATGTTGTAATTCTGCAATGATCTATGTCCTGAATAATTCAAAAGGGAAGTTTACTGTATGCCTGCAACTCTGATTACAGTGAAAGACAGTGGCATTAGACTGCCCACTGATTAAACGCATCTCCAGCACCTTATTTATAATTAGGGATGTGAAAAAAATAGTGCAGGAAAATGTGCAAGTGTTCCTCAAATATGATAGAAAATGCTGAGGCTGTCGAGTGATAAATTACCAAACCTGTAATTCAATCTCAGCTTTCTAATGAGCTCATCGATCAGTCACATCTCACGGCTGTGATTCATGATGTCATCTGAACCCTCTCTATTGAGTTATGGCTTTGTTATAAATCCCACTTTACCCATTATCCTTACATTGAATATACTCTACCTTATTACAGTAGCACTCAACTACCCTGACAGACTTGAGGGGCTATTGGTTTTCCTATTAGGAATTCTGGTTTTCAAAGGATTGAAGATCAGCTGGGAGAATAAACTCTGAACTGAGCATCTCTGCCTGACTTTACAAAGGGGAGGATGGGTCTGTGATATGGCTGAGTGCCTTGGCCTGGCAAAGAGCTTGTGCAATTCCTTGCTCACACAACCTTGCCCAAGTCATTTGGGCAGCTGAAGTGCCCAAGGGTGTGGCTGTATCACCTGGCAGATTGGAGAGCAGACGAGTCTGAAACTGCTCCTGGCACTGGTGAGCATCACCCATGCGGGGCTGAATGAAGCCTCGAATGGAGAAGGGGTCTGGCTGAGGCACCCCTGCTGCAGAGGCACCTTCACTGTGCCTGTCTTTATTTGTAGGGGGAAGCTGGGGGTGGATCAGGCTCTTTACTTATTCTTTGGAAAAAAAGGCATACTGGTATGAACAGTCCTTTTGCAGAGGCTGAGTTAGCAGAACACCTTGCTATTCCCGGTGGAATGGAGTCACCAGCATGCACTTCACCACTGTGCTGGCATTGACAGGGGAAATGCAATCGGTTTAGGAGGAAAAAAGGGGTTCTCAGTGCTTTGGGGTCTGTGTAGTCCAAATTGGCCTAAACTGCGGCATAGCTAAGCAGGACTCTGCATGTGTGGGGGATCTGGAGAGCTGCCCAGGGAAGGGGCAGCTGAGACTCGTAGCTCCCCCCTTGCCAGGAGGCAGCTCTGGCCCCACTCCAAAACACCCAATTTCCTGGCAACACTGAGGGTAGTGGTGGAGGAGCCCTAGACTCCTCAGATATCCACAGTGCCACATGAGAGATGTGTTGACATTACCTAATGGCAGGGAGCAGTAGGAGTGGGGCTGCTCCAGGAGGGACACAAGCTAGGAGACCATGCATAGGCAGACACTGTGCCTTTAGCAGCAGGGCACAGACCCCCAGCATCAGAGTGACATTATCCCTAACCAAAGTTAAGGTCCGGGGTCCATCAGAGTGCAGTCAGGAGTAGCAGGATGTGCGGCTGGTGACAAACAACTTTGTCCCTTGTTCATTTCTGCTTCATGGATGCCACCCATGTCACCTTCTAACCAATTAGCACACAGCAACATAGCCAAGGACTTTCTTCTCCTTCCTCTCCTGTCCCAGGTCACCAGTTCTGCTGTTGTCTTTGGTCAGACTGTTGAAGGTAAGTGTGTGTATGACGATGATGAGGACATGTCAGACTATGGGTTCCATCCACTGAACCAAAGTGCTGTTTGCTGCTGGTAGATCTCAGAAGGCTGAGGTCACCTGGGCTGTATTGAAATGGCTTGTCACGCCTTCCAAAAGCAGGGCTGAAAAGAACAGGGCTTGCTCTTGCTTAGCACAGTGATGTCTTCTGATAATGCCTCTGTGCAACCAATCTCTGTCTGAACTGTCTCTGCACTTCAACAGAAAAGCATGCTACTTTTTTTCCCAAAGCACAGTGATTAATTAAACTTGTCTAAGTCAGTTTAATTCCTCTTTAAGTCATTTCTCTATTTTTAGAACATATAATTCTGGTACTGTGACATTTCAAAGTTCAGTGACAGTTTTGGGGTAGTCTGCTCTGAAGCGTCAAGGTGAATTTTCAGTGAGCAATTCAATGATGTTTCAAAAAATTTTCACCATGGTACTTAAAAAATCCCAGCCAAAAATAAATTTTAAACTAGAGTCCTTGTTCTAGCCATGAAAAGCTTATCCTCATCTGCAGAATGGCCTAGATGCTAACCTCTGTGCATGGGATCAATAAAAAAAGTGTAGAAAAAAAAATATAAGGACCTGTTCAGTGCCTTGTAAGAACAATATGTGGATGATAAACAAGCACAATGTATTTCTGTTTTATTTTCCAAGCTGTAGTCATTAATTTCTTTTTCATTTGCAGTGCCCATCTAATTAAGTAATCATTTGATGTTAAAGAAAATTTATTATTCCTAGTAAATATTGGCATCCTATCCTTGTTTTTGAGTTGTCATAAATGTTTATCCATCCACCTGCTCCAAGCAGACAGGGCAATGAGTGAGTTACCTGCTCACCTTTACTGATCAGCTGGGTCATCCTTCCTAGATAGAGATCAGCTTCCATTACTGAAAGGATCAGTAGTAAAATTCTCAGAACTTTGCTACATGTTGAGGTCAGACTGGATGGTTCTGTGTATTTTGTTTTCAGTCACTTCCACCACATCCATCTACTTTTAGTAAATAAAAAACCCAGCATATTGTGTACTCATTTGTACGTGCTGAATCTAGGGGGGAAATGTGATAAGGTGGGAAGGAAAGAATAAAGTAAGATTCCCAGAGACAGTTGATATCACTGCTAATTAAAAGAAACATCATTAGTTTCTCTCCTCTGTGAGCTAGTTGCATTTAATAATGTGAAAAGAAAAAAGGAAAAAAAAGATGAAGCTGTTTTCATGAATCACAGCTAAAGACATGACTTTTCTTTAAGGACAAATTCCAAAAGCCATTAATGAATCTGCATCAACTTCTGTAAACTTTGGTGAAAACCTGAGAAGTTTCCAGTTTGCTTCCAGCATCCAGTGTGAGTGGTGGTCATTAATGCTACAGGTAAAGGGATTCAGCTCCAACACTTAGACATCTTAATTTAGGTGTCCACTTCTAGAGATGTTATTCAGTGACTACAGCAAAGGCTGGGGCCATTTGAGATGCCCAGCAGATCCCACCTGGACTGCGGGTGTGGGTCCAGAAGGGCACAGGTCAGCCGTTGATCTACCAAGCCCATGTGGTTTCCTGTCACACAGTAGTTCAGAGAGCTGGATAAAGCCGTAGGTCTCCAGTGACGGTAATGGGGCCTGAAATGCCACATGGACATGTGAATGTAGGCATCTAAATTCATCAGTTATGAGCTGAAGCCCTTCCCAAGTTTCTAACTGAGCTCTGGAGAGACAGCAGTGTGCACGGTTCTCTTCAGTCAGTCTTAGGGCCACATTAGATGTTCCTCATTGACAGTCTCCAGTGATGGAAACAGAAACAGGATAGCCTGGTGCTACCTCCAGGAAAGAAAACTGCTAAAGGGTGAAGGCTGTGTAGGGTTAGAGCCTGGAAGGCATTTTTTTCCCACAGACGAAGTTGCTGATCTAGTTCAGCATATTGCAGAGAAACGGAATGTTCTCTCAATACTTCTGATTACAAATTCATTTGAAGGCAGGAAAACACTCAGGATGTACAAGACACAATGTTAACAACAAGCAAGTTTTGCAATCTGACAAAGGACAGAAATAGTCTTACAGACCTTCTAAATTGCATTTCCTCCCTGACAAAGCCATTGCAAAGAAAAGCTTCATAGTGATCTATATAATACAGGAAAAAAATGAAATGTATGTTTTACCAAACAGGCCCAGTAGCACTTGAGCTGAGCTGCCTCTGAGGAAAAAACGAGATACCACACTCTCTTCTGGACCTGTGTAGTCACACCAAACAGTGCAAATGCACTATGACAGCCAGACAGCCTTAATCACCATCACAAAAAGCTGTCACTGCCACATATTCATCCCCTGCTGACAAGACAGATCCAGGTCCTCTGGTTACTGAATCCATTGCATAGTCTGCTTCAGCAAGATAACAAAAATGCCAGTAGGAAGTATGAAAGGAGCTGCCCCAATTATCCCTCCACTGTCATGCACTGGATCATTGTTGCTTCTCTGCGACTTGGGGCTTGCTAGGGAGGGGAGAAGGGACAACCAGACAGCTTCCTTTTGGATCTGAGCTGAAACTCAGATTAACAGCCATACCAAGGAAAAATAAATGTGAAGTACCCAGTGTGTCTGTTTTATCACTCGTGAATATAAATTAAGGAGTTTAAGTGGTCTTTAAATAGATATTTGAACTAATATTTCTCATTATAATAGATTACATAACTGGATGTTAGGAAGCCAAACTGTAAAGATTATTAAAAGCCTGAAAGCATTCAGCTCCATCCCTGATATTTTTTGTCAATTGTATAAGTGCTTATCAAAGCTGGAATAGAATGAAGGCATCCCCACAGACAGATATTTGGTAACCATTAAAAAGCATATGAAGCAAAGATTCCATGATTCCTTCTCCAGCAGCAGGAGCAGGCAGAAAATTCTATCAGAAAGCTGCATTTTCTGATCACAGCACCTTTCCTTCAGGGATTCCTGGTGACAAAAATCACGGAGTTGTGTTTCAATCTGGATCATGTGAGCCTAACCTACCCTATGGCATCAGGCCTGTAAGTGAGGTGTATCTCACCTTTAAGGCTCTACAAATCAAGACACCAGTGTTACTTCCTTGTCTGGGCTTCTCCTAGCAGTGATGGCGAGGACTCTGTGGGAACAATTAATCCTTTCTGGTTTAGGATGCTTGTCCCATATCTGAATTCACCTCAGTGCATCTTGGAGCAGCAACTGTGGCCCCTTCCCAGCCAAATCAGTAATCCACCCTTCTCTGCAAAGGACAGCCTCTATGAATATAAGTTTAGAAGACAAATGCAAAAATTTGTTTAGTTGTAAGATTAATGACTAGGAATGGGCAGAGTTGTTATGTAATTTGAGTGCCTGGCCTGGCAGATTTGTATGGGTGCTGGGTATTTAAGAATGATCATCCTGATGAAGTTTTAGAAATAGGAAATACTCTAGAGGAAAATTTGGCCTTTTGAATGTCCTGCAATGCAGATTTGATGCTCAATTATGTGTACAACACTTGCCCAGAGTGCAATAAGCAGAAAAACCTAGCACTCCCAGACTCTCTTCACCCAAACAGAGCTCAATGATTGGGCAACCTTGAGCATGTGGAGCATGGTTCAACCCACTTAGCTCCAGAGATTGACTGAAACATACACAAATAGAATAAAAGAGAAACAATAGCTCTTGCGAGTGTAACTGCAGTAGTGGGGTTTGTAACTCTGTGGCATCCATGGGTTGCCATGGTGATGCTACAGACAATTGCAATAGATACAGGTGTACTTAAGGTTACAAATTTCATTCCATACCTTTGGATTCTCATACCTTTGCCCTACAAATACTCCCACTAAATCAGAAATGTACAATTCCTTGTGAAGATACTAATCTGAATCTGTAACTCAGTTCCATTTGCACGGTGCTTGAAAATAAAACAAAGCTCACCTAAAGGATGAAGGTCTTATGATTGTTTACAACCAACCAGTTATTTCCTTTTTTTTTAAAGTTAAACAAGATTTTCTCAATCCATTTTCCTGCTGGATTAAAGAAGATGGAAAATACTGTTTTACGTTAAAGAAAAAAAGTCAGATGAACCTATAAACAGCTTAAATGTCTGTAAAAGGCACAATTATTAGATTGTTTAAGTATAGGATTGAAAATTTAACTTGTGCATGTATTTGCTAAATTGGGTGTCAGAGCCTGTAAACATCATCTGCATATTCAGTTATCAGTCCTGAATACTCCCCTCTCATTGAATTCACAGCTGCATACCTTTGCCCTAATATGCATAAGAAGCATTCCCAAAACCACAAAACACTAATGAAAACAAAGAACCAGGGGCAAAGCAATGCAGCAGTTACATGTTCTTCTGAGCACAAAAAGCTGCCTTTGTGTACATGTATTCCACTGTTTCTATTGTCACAGCACCTGCCAGCTTGGTTATAAATGAAATAAAGAATGAGACCATCAAGAACCTTTACCTGTAGCATCAAACACGGCAATGAAGCGGCGTTGTTTGACTGACAGAGCTCCCCTGCTCTGTGTGTGCCAGCCAGTGGGTGACACTGCAAACCCCTGCCCCTGGGGATGTTAAAAGTAATTGCGGCGAAAAACTTGCTAGAGCCCAATTACAATTAATTTAAGATTTATTAGCAAGCAGCAGAAAGCAAAATCC
>VYZT01059439.1:0-20323 GCA_013400735.1 Pomatostomus ruficeps | reverse complement strand
TAAATCTAACTTATCACAGGGGAGATTACTGCTATCAGACAGTGGAATTTGAGCCCCCTGCCATCACATCGTTCACATATCAGCAAACCCAGACGTGTGCTGTCACTTGAGTGGAGGAAAGCCCCTCTCTGTTGGTCCTGGGAAACTCTCTCATTACAGTGATAACAGAAATCGTCTTGAGGAGAGGAACTACCTGACAGTGGACTGGTTTTTCTAGTGTTTTCAATGCAATTTGAGGGAAAGTGAAAAGAAAAAAACCAGAAATAATAGCAGGTGCAGTTAAAAGAGTCCAGGACAGCCTAAGATTGCCACAAAAATAAAGAGCACTAAGCACTGAAAATACCAAATAGCCCCTCAGAGGTCTCAGCTCCTTCCACTCACCTCAGGCAGACTATCTATGGATCCTGAGTCTGCCTTTCTCTCCACAAGGACACCTCTGTGCTCAGCAGTCTTCCTTATGATCAGAATAACTAATCAGAACTAAATCAAAAACATGCCAACAGATTATACTGATGGGGGAGTTTTGAAGAGCCACATGCTCAGTATTTTTCTTTTTCAGACTCTGTACTGAAGTTTGGTCAACTTTCAATTCTCAAAAATTTTCCCTGCTTAGAAAACATGGAGGGAGCCAAATGGGAGGTAGCAGATAAGCAAGACAATTTACTACTCCAAGTTTGTGGTAATTTGAGCTCAATATAATAACTAGGTCCATCTATGGATTTAAAAAAAAAAAGTCCTGTTGGTTTTACACTGGCACTAGTGGCAGTTGGAGTAGGGCTCAGTCTCACCTCCTGGCTGAGTTGGAAGTGGACACCCACGAAGAACATGCTCATGCCTCTTCCCCAGGTTCAGATTACTATCTCCACATCACAGTTTGACACCAGTTATTTGTAAGAAATTTCAACAGGTCACCCCAATACTTTTTCCCTGGCTCTGCTCCAGCCTTCTTGTAGCAGAGGAAAAAGGACAATAGGAGGCACTTCCATCCTGTCAGAAATATTTTTTTCTTACTGGGATGCAGGTGCCAGGCACATGCTCAGCTGTGAATACACCTGCCTGTAGAAAGCTGAGAGCCTTGCTCATTGACTTTCAGATCTGAATACTGTAAGGATATCACAGACAGGGAAACTTAGTCTTATTCCTGATATGGATGCTATAATATACTAGTATCTGTGACATTTAAGGGCTATTTTAAATCTATGACATCAAGTTTTTCACCTGGAAGTGAATTTTGTATCATGCATTTTTTAATTCACTGATTTTCACAAATTTACATGTTCAGCAAAGACTTTAACTGAATTCTAAGAAAGAGAAGGACTTAAAAAAGATATTCATTCAATGGTGCTTGCATCAGCCACCACATTACATTTTCAAGGAACATGAAAATAGAAAGCTCAAGATATTAGTGCACACTATATGAACGTGGTATCATGGACTGACAGAGATCCTTATGGACAGAGACCCGATTGCACAATCTGTGCATCTAATTGATTTCTTGGAAGTTCACAGTTCACCAGTTGTCTGCATCAGAAACTGAAATGTTATTGTATTTTTTGGCTTATTTTTCAAGGGTCTTGGAGACAACTCGTTCTGGTTTATGACAGACTCTTATGAGTACAGGTTCTGTGAGAGGCAGGACAGTGCTTGGCAAAATGTAACTGTTTTTTGCTGCCAATTTCCAGTCTCTTCTTTCCTAATTTGCTCAGCCTGAGCTGAGCCCCAGCTCAGCTCTGGACAGAGCTGACTTAGCTTTAAATACACCTCTACACTTCTCTGGCTGCAAGCCAAGCTCAACTTACATAAGGAGAGATGTTACTGCTGTTGTACCCTGTTCTTTGCAGAAAGACTACTCAGTGAGTCCCCTTGTTTTGTGGTTCATTTGTACAAATTTTGTATAAAAGCAAGTTTATCCTCGTTACTTCTGCAAAAGCACATCAAACTGACTTTTAATTTCTCTTTAGCTGACTGCTCTTGCCCCAGATGGAAATTGGGAGTGCATGCTATATTCAATGGTTTCAGGCACCTCGTTCCTTTCCCTGGAGCTCCAACCCACTGAAGCAATCAAATGGATATCTGGATTTGATTTAGGGTTCACTCCAGGCACACACAAACAGGCAGGAGGTCCCTGCTGAGGCTGCAGCAGAGTAACTGCAAAGGGAGCTGAAATAGAGACAGATTCCTCAGCACTGGGAGCCAAGGCCCTGGCTTGGAACTAACCCATGGCATGCCAAACCACAAATGAACCTCTGTGAATCTCATCCATCACAGTGACCCTTTCCTTCACAAGAACCCAGAGAGCTGGAGCTGAGGGATTTCAGCATAGGAAGCCTGTGGCTGCAGAGCATTAGGGAAGCATTAGAGAGGTTATTTGGTCACAGACACAAAACAGTTGATTAGAAGCTGGACACAAATTCATTGCCTTCATGGTCCCTCAAATCTCACATGGTTATGATTCCTTTATTGCCAAAAAGAAAGGTCAGACTGATTCTTGGTGTAATCCTTGAGGTCAAGAACATGCAACCCAAGAATGATTTTGGCCCTAATCCTTTGCTAGTGGGTAATACTTTACAGCAAAGGCAGTGATGTTATTTGCATTTCCAAGAATCAAAGAATGTGTTTACATGCGTGCAATTCAAATGTACAGTATTTCAAATACACAAAATGCTTTTTCATATGGGACCAGGCTTTGGGCACTTCTTTAGCATCAAACCAGCTCTATGGAATTGCCAGCAGATCTGACAATAAATTACATCTATGTTGTAATGAATTTGGTTATCTCTGTACTTTTGCCAAAGGACTATTATGGCTTACAATTCAATCTATAGCTAATGTCTGCACAAATGAATATTGTTTTCTGTTTCCACCATTTAAAAATAACTCTACCTCCCTCTGCCTTTTCCCTTCTCTCTTTCATGGTGAAGGTTTTTTTAAATATTGCAGACATAATAAATTTTTATGCTATACATTTCTAAGAAGGAAAGCTGTGCAAACTGCAGAGAAAACCTCTTGTGTAGAAGGAACATAAAGAACAGGGAGAATTGACAACTCTTTTCAGTTTAAATACTTTGATAATAAAAATGTACATTCATGAATCTGCTAGATTGCTCAGGCTGGAATGAATTTGCATTGTGAATATCCCAAGCTTTGGTGTTTCTAATCTTTCACTGGTGTTGGTTGCCTACGTCTGAAAAAGACGGGCCTTAATTTTCACTTGGTAGAATTGTTAAGTTTGGCTCATTTTTATTTTTCCTTACATAAGACAAGTCACCTACTGATTATATGGTTTTGGGCAGTAATAAAAAAAAAAAAAGTGGACCTGAATGAATCATGGAGTTAAAACTCTTCCGTGAATCATAATGTTTTAACTAAGAGTGAGTCAT
The DNA here is from genome assembly GCA_013400735.1 of Pomatostomus ruficeps. Classification (NCBI taxonomy): domain Eukaryota; kingdom Metazoa; phylum Chordata; class Aves; order Passeriformes; family Timaliidae; genus Pomatostomus; species Pomatostomus ruficeps. The sequence continues at coordinate 16,943 of VYZT01059439.1, read as the reverse complement.
GCCAGGATGGAAACAGCTGCACTGAGTACGACCGGGTTCTTTGTCAGAAGGGCCCTCAAGAAGAGTGTGTCATCATGCCGTGCCCCCTGGGCAGGGGCTGGGAGCTTTGGGCAGCAGGGCCATGGCTGGTCCTGCCAGTGCTGCTCAGGAGGCACAGCACGGTGGGATATTCCCAAATCTGACAGTGGCAAACTGCTGGAAGATGTTATGGACACTGTGCAGAACATACACTGGATGTAGCTCCTTGGAGGGCATCTAAGGAGAATTCCTGAGAGCTGCAATTGTCTGAATCCAACATCAGCTGAGCTTCTTGCAGCAGCCACAGCTCCTATGAACACTGCTGGAATTCTGGACATCACTACTTGATCCTGACTAGAGACGCCCTGTATGATGGATTGTTTTCTCTGTCAGCTTTGAATGGTTCAGGCAATAGAAAGGAGACTGAAAGCTTTCTGAAAAGAGAGGAATAACTTTTCCTTCATTTCTGTCCTTCACCATAAGCAAGGCACATTGCAGATGGTTCCCATCTAGCTGTAGATACCAGCCCTGTCTGCCTGGACATGGACAACACACAATGTACATCAAAGAAAGGCACACTGGCTTTTCATCCCATTTCTACCTTTGCTTCCAAGCTGGAAAGACCCCAGCAAAGAACAACAGACCCCAGCAAGTCCTATGGGCTTTGCCATGACACAGCAGTATGTCCCATCAGCTCTCTGAAGAGAAGCTGTAATCCTGAAGCACACCTGTCCTTCCAATGTTCCATCTGTCTGGCCTAGGGACCAGCTATGTCCAGAGCTAACTCTATGAACACAGCATTTTTTCCCATGGAAGAGACTGCCTTCCCCTTGCTGTGTCTCCCCTGACTTGCTCAGACAATATGAATAGAGGAGTTTTCGATGTCAGTGATTGGAATGGGATAAATACTCACAGGAAAAGAAAATATCTCACTGGATGTGTCTGTTGCATATTCTGATAGAGTCATGGCATCATGGCAGTGAGCTGGTTGGAAGTTAATCTCTCTATTTATAACCTTGTGAAAAATAAAATTTTTTTAGTTATAGTATATTTAACATTGCTATCTCAAAATTTTCTCTTATGGGATCTCCTTTCATTCTAAAATATGACATTATCATTCTGCTGTGAGTAGTCTCTGTTTTTTGACCGACTCAGCCCATTGCCAATCCCAGTTGTGTAGACATGTCAATCAAAAAACAGCCTCCTCATAAGGGTTACATAACTTTTCATACTTCTGCATAGACCCATCAAGGACATACATTCCGACAGAGCCATATAATATACTGACCACTCTTGTTTTGTTCAATCCCAATCATATGTGTCCAGAAACGTTAAGATTTCAGGTCTAAGCCTTCCTGAAAACCATTGCTAAAATATGTGTATCTTCTCTCTGCCTTCCTCAGCCTTTACCTCTGGCATGGTAAGAAATAGGCTCCTTCCATAAGATCTCCTTTCTGCGTCTGCTAGAGATGGATCCACAATTAATTCTTCCCCTTTTGTCACTGCAGCTTATACTTGCATCTTGCAGGCTTTTGATAATCACCCCTGTCATTTCCCACTGACCTCAGACCAGAATCAGATGCAATTGAAGGAATGTTTTGCCAAGGAGCTTCTGTTTTAAGGCTGTGAAAAGAGCAACGTCTCTAAGCTGCTTTTTGCAGCTTGCATCTGCTCTACTTGTCGGCCTTTGCATCCTGTGAGCAGCTTGATCCAAAACTTGTTTTAACCATATTACCAGCTGCTCTCTGACACAGCTCTGGTCTCTGTTATTGATTTATATGTCAGTGGCAATCATGTTTCTTCGATTTCTGTGAGCTGCAGGACTTAAAATAAATGATCACAGGAAGCCAGTGATATGTCCTAGTACTGGAGGTGGTTAAAAGTAAAAGTTTAAGAAGCTTTGCTTTGACATTTTTCTGCCTTTCCAAACCACTTTGTTTTCCATGTAGCTACAGTGGTCTGAATTCCTGTTTTGACCTTTCAATACTGATGATGTTTTTTGTGTTCCCCACTGTTCTTAATTCTACCTTTATAAAGCAATGTTCAGAACAGCAACTCCAGGATGAAAGTTGAACCAAATTTGCCACTCTCACCTTCATCCACAGGAGAATCAGTGAACAAATGGTCTAAAAGCAACTTGAAGAATCCTAGAACCACAGTCATAGAAGCCAAAAAGAAATCAAGAAGCCATGTAGTCCCCTGTGATGCAGCTGGCAGTTTCATGAGGCTGACATAATTTGTGACAGATGGATGAGATTTGTTATCTCATCCTAAAACCTTTCGGTGAGTTTAACCATCCTACGCAATATTTCTCCTAAAGGCTAATCTAAATCTCCCTTACTATAATTTAAGCTAATCTTTCTTTTCTGTTCCCAGGTAATACATTCCATTTCTCACTGAATCCGGAACACCGAGGTATTTATTTCAGACACTTCCAGAATTTCCCTCTCTCTGACACCAGTCTTCTCTGAAACAGAATGAGCATACAAAGTGTATCTGTTCTTTCCTGCTCTCCCCCAGCCTCTCCTGGGGATATCTTATCTTGATGTGTGTTACTCCTCGAACATCTGAGCAGTTAATTTGTGCAGTTAATTGTGCATCTTTGCTCTCTTGGTTATTTCTCCCTGACCTACTTACTGTTGGATATATTTGCTCAGTAGGATAAATCTTATCAACAGACTTACATGAGGTGTGGGAACTGTGTACGCAGCTGAGTTTTAGGAGACTTTGTGAGTCTCTTTCCCAGGCTGAAGCAATGAACCAAGGATGAGATGCTGCTATTTTATCCTGTAACAACACAGATGATGCTGTAGATGTTTTCATATGTAAAGTAGAAGAAATGTTGTGTAATGTCTTGAGGTCCCTTGCACAGTTCTGTGGTCATCTACAGGTGATGTTAAAATTCTTTTTTTTACATCTTTAGTCGTGAAGAGCAGTCTCAAAACTGGTTTCAATGCTCTTCACGGATTCATCCAGCAGAGGAGTGGGCAGTGTAATCCTGCTTTTATGGCACCATCACTCAGAAGAAGTGGTGTAACTGACTTGAGGATTTTCTCCGTTTGTAATAGAGATATACACAAAGTGGGTCCCAGTTTCTACATAGGTAGGAGTAAATAAAACAGGCCAATGCTCATTCATTGACCCTAAGACCAAGCAGCACAGCACCACTGTCGTCCATATGGATAAACTCTCCATAACCACCAGAAGAAAAAGAGAGTGGCATCCAGTAAGATGCCACTTGACTTGGATCTGTGGTGGGGCCACACCAGAACCACGCCCATGTAGGGCTTGGGAAAGGCAGCTGGCACAGACCACAGGGTAATGACCAAACAGGGACAGCTCCTGGCCACCACTTCAGCCAGTCACAGCCTCTGCATAACACATTTGCAGAGATGTAGCTGGCAAAACTTTCAGGCTGTCAAGGAATGCAGCATCCTCTTTACTGATGTGCTGCACTTTTCAATCAGTGAAATGTGTTACAGCACTTGAGTTTAAATATCCACCTTCTGAATAAAGGAAAAGAAGGTAAAAAATAAAATATCTATAAAAGCATGGCTGAACCAAAGGTCAAAATTTCTTGTTATGTGGCCAAAGACTGGCACTCTACACCAACAAATCAATTTCCCAAGCCTACTTACTCTCCTCATCTCCTGCAGAAGTTTGTAGATAGTTAAATTTAGCTGAAAGAAATTCTCTTGCAGGCTAGTCTTCATGATTAAATGAAATCATTCTTTGATTAGGAGTACAGAAAAATATTAGGATGAGTATAGCAGGAGTAAAAATGGAAACAGAAGTTAGATTGTGAAATGAGTCATCTGGCAGAAGTATGCAAACTAAAAACAACAGGAATCCCAGAATAGCTCCTCATGAGAGAAAACATCGTAGTGACTGAAATCTATACATGCAACTATTGGAATAAACTCCAGGAGATTTGACACATTCTGGCTCATAGTTGTACCAGTTTTTGTAAGCTCTAGAAATATTTTGAAAAAAAACCCAAAAAACATTAAAATTTCCAAATTTGGTGCAAAATTATGAAAAACTAAAGATTACAAAATAAACAAAGGAAAGTTTCATCATTTACTTATAACAAAGGTGCTACAGGTCATACTACTGCCAATATTTTGTTATGATTTAGCAAGTTATTTCCTCTTCAGATAAAAACCACTCTATGAAATGATAACAGATGTGATTTTTAAAGTGGTTAAAAACCTTTTAGCTATTCACCTTTGTGGAATGAGCTTCTTCACTGACTGCTTGACAGGTATAGGTAATTGATGGATTATTCAAGAAATTCTACCCAGGCAGACACCATATGTCAGAAGAAGGACTAATTTCTACCCTTGCTGCTTGGCTTATTTCTCCTGTCATGTGAAAAATGTTGGCAATCCTCAGTAGGAATTGTTTATCTTCATAAAATTATGTACCTTTCTATAAATTTAGCATTTGCAACACACAAACAAGGGCCCAGGCTAGTGCATGGCTAATGCAACCCACCACACGCTCCTTCTTACACGCAAACTGCACAGCCATGGATGCAACACGCAGCACGATATCCACGCTGTTTTGTCACAAAGTGTTTATTCCACACTTTTGGAAAGACTCAACTTCAAGGTTATTAGACAGCCCTGCTTTTGCCACTGCTCTGGATCATTCCTGATCCATTAAATCACTAAAAATTGCAAACAGACAGTATTAATATTAGGTATGTCTGTTTCCAATTTAAAATTAAAAAAAAAACCAATCGCCAAACAAAACAAACCAACCTGCCTCCCAGTGGTGTGTTCCTAACTTTTCCAACTAATACTCTGTAATAATTTTCCACCATTTAAAACAAGCAATTTCCATATTTATTTGGAGACTGCTAGCTCAAATAACAGAGATTTTTTGTTGATGCAGCTTCAAAGATCCACATTCCACAATGTCGGACTGTGCTTCTTCTTTGCTTTTCAGTCCACAGCATTTCATTCGTTATATGAAAGAAAAGCTTCCTTCTAACTGACATATATCAAATCTTAGAATAAGTATAGCTTACAATCTGCTAGGAGAGAGAAATCATCAACCAAATCAGTTCTGAGCATTGTCATTTTTATCAGAGAAAAAGTTTATACATTTTATTTCCCCACTGGAGGCTGGTACACGTGAAAGATGAATTAGTTCAATAAAAACTTCAGTGGAGAAAACTTGTTCTTTAGCTCAAATGCAAGGTCTTGTGGTTTTAAAAGCCCCAAATAAAATTCTGCTGATAGCTTAAGTGAGAAAAGTTACCAAAAAATAACCCAAATTCAGAAAAAATACCTCAAATGTGCCTTTAACTAATTCCAAGTCTTTCCTAGAAATGCAATTTATGAACTTTGGGGTTTTTCTAATATGTCTGAAGCTGTAGGATGAGCAGCTTCCCTATTATTGACTGGAAGCAATGCTCATCTGGGCCTGTCTCTTGGTCATCTTCACTTCACAGAACGTCTCTATGACTTAGCTTGTACAGAGAAAATTAAATCCTTCAAAGCATGTGCCACCAAGGGCATGAATGGGTCTAAAACACAATAATCTGTTAATGCAGATTTGTCTCTGGCTTGGGGAGAACATCAACAGATTTAGTTCTGATTCGGGTGCCTGCAGGTTGGGACATCAGTCACAGGTATGGTATTATTGGCACCCATGGTTCATACTGAAAGTCATCAACCTTTTCTCTGTGTGCCTGCAAAAAATGAGAGTCTGTTTTGGAGCACGTGGTGCCCCACAAGGCCTGTGTGTGACATGAGTTCAGCAGCGCCCTGCCAGCGCCTCGCAGAGACCACTGGAGCTCACCAAGCTCTGGGGTGTGCAAAGGAGGAAAGGGATCACTATAATTAACCTTCAACAAAGGGCAAAATTCAGCTTTTGTGAAGGTTTTATCAGCTTTGAAATTCAGCTTCTCTCCTAGGGGAACCTTGACCCCATCTTCTGAAATGCTCTGTGACTGAGACCTATGGGGAGGGAAAGAGGTGTGAAAAGTCAAAGTATTCATCATTCAGCAATCTAAATGCTACTTTCAAAATGGATTCTTCACAGTTTTTCACTTGTGATATCATTGAACATATACTTTAACATTTGCACAGGCTAAAGTTTATGAAGATAACAGAATAATCTCAATTCACTGGAAAACACTAAAAAGAGTCCCTTGCATCTTTTATTTCTATCAAATCGCAAGAATCCCAGAAAGATCTGCTGGTGTCTACATATAGGGCTAACACTGGAATAAAGCCTGCATGTAACACAGCCCTGGAATTTGGTCCTCCCTTGGTGAAACCACAATGAGCAAATTGGTGCTGGAGTTAGTTCTCACTTCTTTGTGCTTCTTAACAGGTTCAGTGAAGAAAGACACATTCCCAGGGAAGACTTAGGGGAAGATTTAAGGTTCTAAGCAGTGCTAAATATGATATGTGGCATTGACACTGGGATACACGAGGCACAGGGTATGCCTGGAAATATCAGAGTATTGACCCGCTTTTCCTGCTTTGAAGAATTTCTCATTGATTCTTCTGAGTCTGTCCCAGCATCTCCACCCAGTCTCCTGTAAGGCTCCTAGGGAGTGAACGTGGTTTTCAAGACCTAAAATATTCTGTCAAAGGCTTCCTTTTATCCCATCTAAGGGTCCATAATTACTGTCTCCTGCAAACCTCAGTGACAAGGCCCTCTGAATGCTGTAATTCCAGGGTATCCAAGGGGAAGCACTTTCTCCTACCTGATGCTTCTCACGGTCTCCATCTCTGCCTCAGCACCTTTGTATCTTGCACTCTTCAGACTCAGCTGCTGTTCCAGCAGCAATAATGAGATGGTGCTAATATTTGTTTTCATAGTGCAGGATTAAGCCTTTGAAGAAACAGTGCATTGTGTGATATGAATGATTTTAACGTATTTTGACACACAACAAGGGAATTTCTTCACTACTTTCTTGTGCTTTATGACAGTTCCTGAGACACCACTGTGTCCTGGGAGTTGGGAACTGGCACATTGTCTGTGAGCCTTGAAAAAGGCCTCATTCAGGGTAAAAGGAAATGAAAATATTTTTAAGGACCCCAAAATATAACATATATAATATAGGAACTTGATCTACAACATTTAGATCCTGTTACTTCTCATTAAAAAATCAGGGAATTTGTAGTAAATCTCAGTGATCTGAAGACCCTTCTAGAAAGAAAGACATTCATTACTGCTCTCAAGAAAAGTTGAAATGCTGGTGTCTTGGATTTGATTTAATATCAATCAATTTACTATCAGTCCTGTGTTTCAAACCTATGAGAATATTGTTAAGGGCAAGACCTCACCTTACCCAGGTGGGATTCTCCATAGGGGCGCTGTTTCACCCACTCTTCTTGATTATTCTTGTCATTAAAAAATACCTCTTAATGTGTATCCTAAAGCTTTCCATTCACAGTTTCAGGCCACTACTTATCACATCATCCACTGAGGATTACCTTCTTTATATTTATTGTTATTCTGAAGCTAAATCCAAACTACCCTTCCTGAATCTTCATTGTAATAGACGATATAAATTCAGCTTTCTCCATGTCCTCACTTATATTTTTTTCTCTAATACTTTTATCTTTTTGTCACCCTTTGTATTTCTTTGCTTCTCTGCTGCCATCCTAAAGGGTGCCATTCTTTTCCTGACAAAACCTATTTTTTACCAATGACAAAAGAAAATGAAGAAGAAAAGGCATTTTTTAAACTCTCAATTTTTCCTTTACAAAGTCAGAAAGATTAAAGGTAAAATTCTCTAGTTCCATTTTCAACCTGTGGTTGTTCTTATCTTTTGACCACCAGGAAAGATCATAAATTGCCCAAGAGTTATGGAGCTTATAACAGTAGTTGCTCTTTATAGCAGCTCTGTTTCATACTCATTACAGTTTTCTTTCCAGAGCATTTCTTCAGGGACAATGGTACAAAATTTAACCACAATAAAAGCCACTGTGGGAAAAGTTGAATAATCCAGGGACACTCTTTTCAGCACATCCTTCAGAGATATATCCAGCAAAGGTCTGTAGTAACTTAATGTTGGTGTCATGAAAGATGAAGTGTGTCTGCATATAAAAAGTGAAGTTTTCTCTGCAAAGCCACTCCCTCACACAAGCAGATATGCAAATCAGCAGAATGAGATGCAGATGGATAACTTCTAACATTTCCCACAGAAGTTTAGTTCCTAAGGACCCTTGGCTAAATTAATAAAAATTGTATTTTGTACTCATTTTCATTGTTCTACTTGACAAAATGAGCATCTTTGAGACTTTTCCTCTCGCACTTTGCATTTTTATGTGAATTACTCACTAGCCTTGACAGTATTTTTGTGTCCTTGTACAGTTCAATCTCCTCAGAAAAATACTGATATCTGTCACCTTTGTTCTTTCCAAATCACAGTTGTTCCTTGGCAATAAGACAAATATCAGAGGTACCTGATTTCCATTACCTTTTTTTCTGCAGTCCAGATTATTACACTGTTAAGCATAAATATTTTTATATTTTCTGTGCACTGGAAATTCTTCTGGAGAACCTGTGAAATTTTCTGCTGCTTCTGAGACCCTGCTGTCTGCCAGGGACAGGAATCTGCTTTTATTCCAGGATTTGAGGTTTTTCTTCTCTTCTGTAGTCAGAAGATGTGAAACGGGAGAAGAAATAAGAAGCACCAGAAAATTTATCTACAAATCTTGTGCTATTCTTAGCTTCTGATTTCTCAAATCCATAAGAATAATGCATTTCTTACTCTTTATTCATATTCATGCTAAGTTCAAAAAGAAAGAGAAAGTTAGGACTGAAAAAAAGGCGTTTCTTCACAATCTATAATCCTTTCTCTCCCCTGAGTACTAACCAGGCTCCACAATGTATAACATTACATTGTGTACCTTATTTACTGTATTCTCTGCAGAAACTGTATCTGTTTCCTGTATTTATCTGCAGAATTCACAAATGGGAGGCACCTAATATTGTCACATTGATAAATAAATATTAGCTAATCGTGAGGTGAGTTGGAAATACATATCCCTTGACTAGGAAGGGCTTGTCTGGTACATAGTATACTAATTTAGTATTGTATTATATAATAATATAATATTGTATTGTGTACAATATTAAAATTGAGGAAGGGTTTCAGACTTGGAGAAAACTGATTTTGGTTTTGCTGTATTATGCACTATTTTGTCCCATTAGCACAAGTACAAACCTCGCAGCAGTGAATCATGGAATCAAAGAATACTTTGAGTTGGAAAGGACTTCAAAGATCACATCGTTCCAATTCCCCTGCCATGGGCAGAGACACCTTCCCCTAAACCAGGTTGCTCAGAGCCCCATCCACCTCAGCCTTGAACACTTCCAGGGATGTGGCAGCCACAGCTCCTCTGGGCAGCCTGTTCCAGGGAATCTTTGCACAATGCCTGTGTGATACAGTGAGTATGAAAAACATGGAGCAGTGGGGAGAGAAATGAGGTTGAAACACCTGCAGGCAGCTCCTGGTTCAGCACTGCCAAAAGTAACCCTTTGACTGTTTATAGCAGGGTGTTCAGATCTTCAGACATTTTGCATTTGTCTAGAACTGTGCTTTCTCTGTTGCGTTACTAATACTGTTCCGGAATGCAGAGTTGACTGATTGTCTCTTAACTACATGTCATTAATATGTTTTTAATCAGCCTTGATCATGATTTGAAATAAATCTCTCAAATTGAGTAGGGTTCCCCTGCAGCAGTCACCATCATTCATTATATATTTCCAGAAATGAGTACTAATTACCATGAACTAAGTTAATGAAGTACTTTGGTCTTTAGTCTGGTATGTTGTGGTTAACTCCAGCAGAAGGTAGAGGCAATTTTATCTAACAAGAAGGGAATGGAACTTCTTTACTATGTGGGTGAATGTGCAGTGGAACAGGTTGTCCAGAGAGGGTGTGGAGATATTCCAGAACCAACTGGACATAATGCTATTCCATGTGCTCCAGGATGAACCTGCTTGAGCAGGGAGGCTGGAAACAGATAATCCCACTCTGCGCCTTCCAGCCTTACCCATTCTGATTCTGAGATTCTGAAAGTACAACCAAGGTGAGAAAATGTGCTTTGTTATGTGCTGTACCACACCCGACTCAGCAAGGCCCTGGTGGTTTTGAGGATGTCCAGATGAACTGAAACAGAACCACTGAAATGGTATCATTTACTGACTACCTGCACTCCAGCCATCAATAGAGAGGGTGACAGCACAGATGAGTTACCTTCATCTTTCCTCTCCCCTTCTTTGATGTGCACTAGTTAAGAATACGGAAATTTATACATATTTATGTTCTTATAGATAATAGAAATATTCTCCTTAATCTTGGCAGTAACTGTTGTCCTGGGGATCTTGGTTGATGTAAAATGTTTCATTAACTCTCCACATCAGTACAGAGACATTGAACTTCACAGATGCTTTTTTTTTAAGATTTAAAAGGGTTTTGTGATACGTTTCACAGCAGGCAAGAATAAAACAAAACAGCCAAGAACTACATTTTTGTCCAAATTATGGCTGTGGGAAAATAACAAGTTGGCTTACTTTAATTGTGTTCTCAGCCCTCACTAAAGGGTTTGTTAAGATATCGCTTGATTGTCAGCAAGATGCCATAGAAATGAGCGTGGTCTGTGTGGTCTCCAGAAAGTAAATGGCTTCATGCTTTGTTCTGAGAAATGCTGTCATTTGGCTTTGAACCAAATGGCTTCAGAGGGAAAACACTGCTGCCTTCTGCCAGGGAAGGCTGCAAACAAACACCATGGCTGAAATTCGTCTGAGTGTGGAGAGAGCTAATCTCTGTGACTGTGCTCTTCTGAAAGCCTTCTACACAATAAAGAATAACAATTGTACTCTTCCCTCTCATTGAGTTCTGAATGTCTTTCTCAGTTCTTGGAAATATTAATTACAAGGGTAGATTTAATTGTGGCCCTAAGTGCACTCCAGATCCTTACTGCTGGTTTTTGACTCGAAGGACATAAAGTCTGCATGACCCCACAGTGGATTGTGACTTTTGCTGCTTATACAAGTACATCAACAACAAACAGGCCACCAGATGTGAGTGCAAACCCTGTCAGTTGTGTTCCCACAGCTTAGGAACCCAGAGAGCTGGATGGTCACTCAGTGCACTGCACCAAGGTGAAACGTGGGAGGATGATCCCAGTGATCCCACACATCTCCATGATCACTTGGCCTGGAGCAGATGGGACTATCCCACTAGCTAGGAATGGCTGCAGGAGCTCAGGGATATCAATGAACTGTCATAACATTCAGCTCTGCAGAAACTCTTCACTTTTTCCAGAGGTATAATTCTGATCTGGGTTTCAATAGTCCCACATCAACAGAAGCCTACATTTACACCAATGATTAAGATATAAAAATCCACCTTCTACCATATGCTCTGTTAAGTGAGAAAACAGGCTGACTGGCACTTTTATTACTACATTCTCCATGCCTGGATGAACAAATCCAACACAGGTGTCATTCATGTGACAACATGATGGCAAAACACAGTGGAGTTTCTCCACGATCACTCTTTCTGAAAGAGAAAATGGGGATGGAAAGCAAAAAACTTCAATTTTGCAGAATGCCATTTTCAGTTCACTCCAGAATGCCATTACTACATAACAAATGTGAGCTGGCAAGCATCTGCTTCTTAACAGAAAATTGAAGTATTTTGTTGGGGCTGTGGATAGTTTAATATCTGTGAGAAATCAGCTGCAGGAGGTAGGGAAGAAGGAAAAAATTGCTACAGAGCTCGTGCAGAGAAGCAGGATTGACTCTGCCTGCTTAGAATTCAGAGCAGAACTTCTGCATTCTTACTAATGCCAGGAGCTTCGAGACATTGTACCTTAGCAGTCAAATTTTGTTCCACATCATGGGAATTTAGCCATCTAAAAATTAAGCTAAATTTGGTCACCATTGTGAAACTTTACCTCCCCCCTCTTTCTTTCTTTTCTTTTGAGAACAAAATACAACCAATTAACCTCCTGCTAAAGGCATCACACAAACATCTATGGATCAAAGAACAGGAGACAACATTAAAAAGCTAAATTGAGGCAACTGTGGCAACAAGTCACACGAATAAGCAAGTCACATGAATAGAATTGCATTTGACAGCCTGGGCTGGAAAAAGGCAGCTAGAGCCAGCACAGGAGAGTTAGTCTGCTTTGCCATATTCTTAGATTATATAATAAAAAAGTATAAGTAGAAAGGCAAGCAAAGGTAACCACAGAACAAGAATAAATATGAGATCAATGAACCATTCCACGCTTAAAGCTCTCACCCAAATGACTTTGGCACATTAAAAGCCAACAGTCTACGCCTTGTGTTAATCTGCAATAAAAATAACTACAAAGAGCTCTATCTGATCTGGGAACAAAACAGCCCTTTACCTTGTATTTGTGTCCTTTACCCATGTGTCCTTTGCCCAGCCCTTTGTACTGCAGAACTGGAAAGCTGCTGGAAGGTTTCCCAGGGCCTTCTCTTCTCCAGGCTGAACAGTCCCCAACTCTGTCATCCCATCTTCATAGGAGAGGTGCTCTGGCCCTCTGACCATCTTCATGGCCTCCTCTGGACTCACTCCAACAGGTCCACATCGTTTTCATGGGAAGATGGGGCCACTTCTCAATCCTGTCAAGATCCCTGTGGATGTCACCCCCTCCCTCCAGCATGTCAAAGAGATCACACAACCTCGTGTAGTTTGGCAAACTTGCTGAGGGTGCACTCAAACACTCAATCCCACTGTCCATGTTGCCAAAATAAATGTTAAACAGCACAGGTCCCATAAATGAAAAATGCATAGACAGTTCCATGTAGCTATGACTGAATTCCAGCCTTCCTTTCACTGCAGGCTGTGCTTTTTAATTATTTCCTCTCTAGTTCACAAGACAAAGTACCCAACAGTTTTTCCTTTTTGTTTTAAACCTGTCAGACTGACAATGGAAACAAAAATGTGACTGTTCACAGTCTTACTGAGCTGATGCTCATCAGTATTCTCAGGCTGAAGTCAAATTATAACTGAAATAAGAGATTGGTAAATAGGGGAGCCTTTGGGATTTTCTGTTTTGTATAATACCTAGAGAACTGCCTATCTGTGCCTCCTGAAAATATCTTTCCTTTGTGGAAGAAAAGCCCTTTGAACAGAGGAAACATGCAAACAAATTAGTCTAGGAGGTTACTGGTGTTACTCTGTTCCTGTACAGTTACTTGACTATAAAATCCAACAGGAATGAATTGTTTGTTCATAAACTTTTGCACATGGCCAGAAGCTAATGCCTGTTTAACCTCTTGGGTGTCAGTTTCCTTTGTATATTCAATCTTCCTGGTGCAGTTTCTCACTAAAGGAGGAAGGAAGCAACTGGGAATTTCTTGATGATGCAGGAAAGCAGGTATGTGATTCTACCTTGGACCTTGAGTTATTTCACAGAANGTAGATTACTCACCTTTTGGGATGCAGGGTAGCTACTGCAGGAATGTCACGTGTGGGCTGTCCCTGCCTATGTCAGCAGCAAAGACAATAAATTAATTTTCCTCAAGTCTGGTTTGCCTGCAATGGTAATTGGCAGGCAATGTCCCTGTCATCATCTTGATCCATTCATGTTTTTATCCTAATTTCTCTCATCAATTTGAATTGGGGAACAAGCAGCTGAGGGGGTGTTTGGCTGTTACCAGGGCTAATGCACTACAACACTCAGGAAAGTGAGGGAAGGGACAGTGCTACTCTGTCCTTACACACAGCTGGGATGTGGCCAGGAAAGTAATTGGGACTGAAGAGACTAAAAATACAGCTCCACACTTTTAAAATCCATCAATAGGAGAGATGCAGTTCAAACTGTCCATGGAAAATAATGAACAGTCTTTTTCACATTCACTTTGAGAACTTTCCTTATGAATATCCTTCATACAGGTGTTCATTTGTCAAGAGCACACTCCTAATTCCCTATGTTCTCAGGGCTAGCAGGTTATTTCATTTTTTATAGTAGATTTTCATCCAGAAGATACCAATTAAATTTTGAAAAAGCTGTGTCAAGAACCTCATGGAGTTCCTCCTGCTCGCAGCTTCCTCTGGGATGTCAGAGCACTGGGGAATCTTGCTCCATGTCTTCAAGGCCAAAGCCACCAGATGCAGGGGCTTCTGTGCCATATTTTGGGGTTAAAAAGGAAATTGTCTGAAAGGAGGAAGACATGGAGACATTTCTAAGGTAAGAAATGAGATAAACTTTACCTGTGCCTTTAGAAATGGCTCCACCTGGGCCTTTCAAGCTTATGCCACATGTTTTATTAATGGATGTACACTTCAAAAGCTGTTATTTCTCTTCAGTAGTTTCCTACTGCACTCTCCAGTGCTCTCCCCTCATTCTCAAAGGAATTTTACCTTTTGGGCATCTCGGGCAGAAGATTATTCCATTAAGGGCTGGCAACTTGGAGCACTCCCAGGATGGCACCGCTCTTGCCCACGCCTGGCATATCACTTAGCAACACCGAGGAATGTCTATTGCACATCCTGCTATTTATGTTTCATGCTTCACATGTTGGCTTTCTCTCCTGTCTCCAAGTCCTGATGGAATTGCCTCCTGTTAGGTGCCCTGTTGGTGATGGCCAAACACAAGTCCCCGTTCTGTTCCTGAGAACTAAGCAGGAAAATTATTTCACCTGCTGCAAGAGCCTGTCAGCTTTTCCTGTTTGTTGTTATGGAAAGCTGCAGGACCTGATTAATATCAAATATGTCCTCATTGTTAAATAAATGCCATATTCACAGATACAGGAACTACAGTAAGAATACTCACAACATTTAAAGCTGATAATGCTTCACCTCGAGTGGTTTCTAACACAGTAAGGCATCCCATTCTGTACAAAGTCCTGCCTTCATTGCCCTCTTGGCACACTCCAAAAGATCTCCTTGCCCTTTGGTGTCCCTCCATTTATACTGGTGCATCCACACTGGTATTCCTCACACACATTTCTTTCAAGGAGGCCAGCTGACTGGGAAAGAGAGAAAATTACTGATAAGAAGCTAAAGGTGATCAAAACCACCACCCCCACCCAGCAACTAGGGTTTTTTCATATTTTTGCTCTTCCAACTTTTCTACATCAGAAAGCCCAGACAGGCACCAGAATGTGCTCTGCTACGGTACAGCCGGTGCATAAAAATAATAAGGTGTAGGATTCTCTCTCTGAGGGGTTCACATTCTAGATATGAGACTGTTTACAGTTGTCTAGAGCTCAATACCTCAGTATAGATTCAGAATAGAAATTTACCCTGCTACCCCCAAATAAATGTGTTTTGGGGAGAAGGGAGACAGGTAATGCTCTTAAATATCCAGTTGAACTTCTTTGAAGTGAATTAAAATGTCTAGCAAAGACTAAAAGCAATATGGATGGAATATAAAAAATATATGAAAACATAGGGGAAAATATCAATGATTGTTGTCTGAAATGAGATGAGCTAGATTCACAGAAGTGTGTGAAAATCTCTTTGTCTCATTTGGTTTAGCTTCTCTAAGATTTCACTTTGGGATTTGCAGCTTCAGTGTGATTTTGCCGAACTATATCTGGAAGCAGCTGAGCTACATTCTGGGAACCAATCCCAGCAATTGAGCATGAAAAATAAACTATGACCATATACCTGATGCACTATTTCCATTTTCATTATGTATTTGACTGGAAGAAGATGAGAAAGAACATCTTACAAAAAATTTTACATGGATTTAAGCAATCCATCTGTAGAATAAATATACAAAACTGGATACTGTGACTTCAACACAACAAATCAATTTGAACCTTGATGTAAGTAGAAATTATTTCTGTATGAAGTCATACCCCATTTCTGGGTAGAATGACATACTTTATGGGAGAAGAAATGAGGATATTACTTTAAAAGAAGGATATTAAGTTCAGTTGGGAATATAGAAATATTCAGATTAAAATCATATAAATTACTCATATACAAAATTTCTTTATAGAAAAAATGTGACATCTACTGCTATCACAAAACAAATGAAAGCACAACAGTGGCAAAAAACCCATCATGAACCTAAAGAAGATCAATTTCTCACAGTGTTAAGAGCTGTGAATCAAAGTATATGAACACAAGGTATTTCAGATTTTCTACAGGAATTGCAGCCAATTTTGTCCATGCTTCTTTCTAAGTTCTCAAGGCACATCTAACTAAAATGGCTTTAGGATGTAGATGAAGTTTCCCGTAGCTTTGGTGATGTCTTGAAAGAATCAATGGATTTGAAACAATGGATCATTCAGTGAAAAATAAATGCAAGGGAGATATTTTCCTGTACTCATCTCTTTGTTACTGAATACTGTAAGCCAGCAGACCTCCTCAACTAAAATCTAAACTAACAGTATCCTACCGAGGATATGAAATAAATGTGGAGAAAACAACATGGACTTATATTCACGCCTACAAGCTGGGCAGAGAAGTGATTGAGAGCAGCCCTGCAGAGAAGGACTTGTGGCTGATGGTTGATGAAAAACTCACCCTGAGCCAGCAGTGAGCACTTACAGCCCAGAAAACCAAATGAGTCCTTGGCTGCAGCAAAAGCATCACGGGCAGCAAGTCAAGGAGGTGATTCTCCCCTCTACTCTGCTCTTGTGAGAGCTGCACCCTGTTCTGGGGCCCCCAACACAAAAAGGACATGGAATTGTTGGAGCAAGTCCAGAGGAGGCCACAAAGTTGGTAAGAGGACTGGAGCACCTTCTCTGAGAAGACAGACTGAGAAAGTTGAGGCTGTTCAGCCTGAAGAAGAGAAGACTGTGTAGAAATCTCTCTACTGAAAGGAGCCTTTCAGTATCTGAAGGGGGCCTACGGGGAAGCTGGAGAGGGACTCTTTGTCAGGAACTGTGGTGATAGGATAAACTATGGGTTTAAAATGAAAGAAGGGGAATTTAAGTTAGATATATGGAAG
>VYZT01059438.1:4453-20752 GCA_013400735.1 Pomatostomus ruficeps | reverse complement strand
GAAGAGAAGAGAAGAGAAGAATGGAAGTGCAGAAGAAATGTATGTCACAGTGGAAAGAAAATGCCTTACAAAGTCTCTGAAAGTGTGAAATAAACTGATTTCTTAAAGGAGGCTTTTCATCAATTTTTATGCTTTAAAATTATTTAAGCTGTTGGATTCTGATTAGATATGTGAAAACTAATAGTATTAATTGATCTCTAATTTGATGTTTCCACCCACCAGTGGGATCACTTCTATAATGGACCAGTCACAAGAACCATAACGTTTCTATGACATTATTTTTAAAAATTATGAATTCCATATTTTCAAGAGGAAATTTGTGACATTTTTCACAGGAGACATATTAATTAATCTGTCCCTGTAAAATTCATGTCAAAGTACACAGCTTACTCCTGACTTCACTCCAAGGGTGCGGAATGGGGGGGGTTTCTCTCAGGGCGTCGGCTGCAGGAGGCCTCAGGGTGTCTCGCAGCAGGCGATGGTGGTGGTGGTGGGGAAAGGCAAAGGTCAGGGATTCTGCCCTTCACTTTCTCCTCCACGTTTTGCACCAGTTTCGCCTTTCTTTTTATAGGCCTCAAGGCAGGCTGCTCAGAGTCCATCCCGCAGGTAGTTTTCAGGTGTTCAAGAGTGATTATGATAAGCAGACATAATGACGAAGCCCTTTTTGAAACCTTTCTCTTATTATCAGGCTCTTACACCATCTCTAAAGTTTAGGTGGTTTGGGGTTTTTGTTTTTCATTCTGTGAAAATCTGGGGGGCTGTTTATGCGTAAGTCTGGAGATCAGGTTTTCAAAAAACTACAGTATGTCAGAAGTATGAAAGATTACAAAATGCCTTATTTTGAACTGGGAAAAAACCCAAACCAAAACCAAACCTGTATGGTAAATCATACTATGAAAAGCCACTGTCCATAAAGGAGACAGAAGATTCCTGCAACTTTATTCAAATAAAGGCAGAGAGTCCAGTGGGGCACACACCTGGGAGGGTTTCCTCTTTTGAGCTTTCAGAGGGCACAGCCGCCTTTTATCCTAAACTCTCCGGCCAAATGTTGCATTCTTTCTTTCCCCATTGGCTGAGGTACGAGGAAGGTACAGCCTTCCCGAACCGCCTGCCCCATATTCCCCCTTGAACCTGTCATTTTACCCCAAAGTTCAGAAGTTCAGGCTTGTGCAGACTCACCTGTCTGTTTCGGGAGCCAGGTTGTGTGGGCTATGCAACAAACCTGCTGCCCAAAGTTCAGAAACTCAGGCTTGTGTAGACCCACTTGTCTGTTTTGGGAGCCAGGCTCTCTGGGTTCTGCAACAAGCTTGCTGCTTGAAGTTAGTAGAGACAGTAAGACCCATTTCAAGGACGTTAACAGCCATACCCTCACCCATGGAACTGTTTGTAAAGACATTAGCACACATCTTCCCTATCAAACCCAAATTGATTGAAATTTTACTTGCTTATAGTGTAGAGGTATCTTCATGGACAGAAAATTGAAAACCGTGAAGGCCATGTCACTTTAGTGGAGAAAATAATAAAAATAATAAAAAATTAGGAGCTTGTCATGATCTGGTTATTAAAGTTATTAGAAATGCTTCTGCCCTAATTGAGGTGCAAACGAGACCATATGCCAGTGACAAGAGTATGGGTTTTATTTGATAGTAAATGTGAGGGGGAGAGAGAGAGAGAAAAGAGAGAAAAAAGAGAAAGAAATAGAAGATAGGTGGGGGGACAGAAAGAGGGTGACAGAGACAGAATAAGGAAAATATCACCAGTCCGTGGATCCCAACGATGTTCCATTTATCCTCTTCTGCTCTTCTTGGCTGTGAAGGTCCCCCCAAAAAGCATAGAATCCCCGATGGGTTAATATAGCTCAGGCTAGGTAGGAAAACCCAGGCACCTCCCTGGCGGGGGAGGGGGAAGGGGAGTTTGCCATTTTCTCTTCCAACAGCCTCCAGGTTTGTTCCATCACGTGCAGTCCTGTGGTGCAGGGCATCAGGAATGAGCCTGGGGAGCACTTCGGGGGTCTTTGATGGATTCTGACACCCTCTCAGCTGCCTCTCACATGAATGTCCCGTGGATGTGGCCAGTGGGGTCGGGGGTTCCACAGCCGGGCCGGTTTGTGTAAGGGAGGATGGGTGTTCAGTGCCTCTGACCAGAGGTTACACGGAAACCTCCTCCCCCGCTGCTCGTTGCAGGGGGGTTTCTGTGCAAACCTGCCCTCTGCGGGCTGTGGTTTTCCCCACCCCAAATCCAGCCAGAGGTGGCTCTCAGCACGGCTGCTGGATTTGGCTCTTTGTGTGGGTGCATTCCTTCCCCTCAGCCTTGTTTGTTTCTCCCTAGGCCTGAGATGATTAAAAACTAGTGTGCTCTTTATCTTATCTAGGTGGCTTAACTCCCAGCCCAAAGTTTTTCAGGGAGGCTTCCTTGGTTGTAGCTTCTTTATGCAGTTTTAACAATGTTCAGAACATGAACCATTTCAGTCCCTGACAGAGCTGAAGCCAGAAGAGGATTCAACGAGAAGTGAAGTTCTTAACAGCAAAGCTGGTTAATTATTTGGACAGGCTTCCAAAGCAAATGAGATCATTTCCATGGCTTTCTGTCTTTAAATGAAAAATAGGATGACTGCATGAAACCAAGCTCAAGTTACCAGGCCATGTGCTGAACTACCTGCAATCCAAAAGTATAGTTTTGCTTTAAGGACAAAATGAATCATCTATCATTTAAAACAAAAAATCAAAAATATATTTTTCATTAAAAACACTTTCCTCAAAAAAAGATTTATTCATATGCAAACAATGAAATTAAAACTGAAAAATGTTTCAACTGAGATCTGAATCAGCTCTCTGAGAAAGTCAGTATCTTTTCCTTCAACATAAATAACATCAGTTAATCTGATTTGCTCTTAGAGTTTCAAAAAGCTTTTTTTGTTGACACTGTCTATTAGTTTTGCTCTTCCTGAACTTCTCTGCTTTTGATTGTTTCTAAGACCCACCGGCTTTGTATCATCAATTTATACTCTGGAGCTGTGTTACTGTTGTGCTATTTTAGGGCATTATTGATGTTTTTTTTAACAGTATCCTTGGAAATTAATGTATCACCAACATCTGTAAGAAAGTGGCTATTCTGGGGGTGGCCTGTGACATCAATCTGCCATTCAGTCCCAGCCTGTGTATATGTACAACAGTTCTCAGGTTTTTAGCAGAAATAGACTGTTTTGTCACTGGACTTAGGAACCTGCCTTCTCCCAGCCTTTAATCTTCTAATGTAGAAAAGCCATGTCAACAGGTGTTATCCTAACACTGTTAAGTGCCATAAGAAATGTGATCTCCTGCTCCAGCTGCTCCAGCTCAGGTTTCTGCTGCCCAGCTGCTGGAGCCCAGGCCTGTGCTCAGGATTCAAGGTCTCTGCCCACACTGAGGGATGCAGCTGCTGCTTTCCCAGCTGCTGCTTCAAGCAGTAGCAAAAGAGGGCACATGTCCCGGAGACAAAACCACAGAGACACACAGATGCAGAGGACGGTGGCATGGCTGATCACACGTACTGCCACACGCAGGACTCACACACAGCATAAACACAGGGAGCCAAGTCCCCTCCTTCTCTTTAGCTTGCAGGGAGAACAGATCATTCATGGTGGCACACACACACTCCCACTCACTGCATTCACAAGCATATACGTATTTGCAGATCCTTCGAGCATCACCACAGCCCCTCTGTTGTCCCTGCTCCCCTGCTTGGATCCCAGACCACCTTAACTGCCCCAGGGGCCCCCTGCTTGCCTGCTGGTCCAGCTTGGTGCTCACTGCAAACACACATGCACAGCTGTCCCTCCTGCACTGCACACCTGCAGTTCCTCCTGTGAGTACCAGCACAGCCCACCTGTCTGTCTGATACCCTATCCCAGCTTGAATTTCCTGGTGAATACACACACACTTCCCATTCCCACCAGGACTGGTGATGATACAGATGCCCTGCCTCAGCAGCTGGCACCACACACACAGGTGCCTTCTCCAGACACTCTTCTTCCACATACTCTTACAAATACCTTTGGTCCTTTGATAGTAGTTTTGGTGTCAAATTGGGGACCAACAATCTATTGTGTTGGGGAAGGTTCACAACCATAATGAAATTATATTCCCAGCCTTCATGATTTTGCAGTTTAATATATAAAAAAAATAAATTAGAGAACTTCAGGGAATAGATTAGAGTAATCCAAGATAAGAATAAAATTAATAATCTTTCTCAAATAGAATATGATTATAGCACATCAGCTGTCTAAATAAAGCCAAGTGTAGCAGTGTCAGGGAAAATTAAAGATTTGTTTATATCTCTGCCCTTTGTACATAAGGCATATTTAAGTGACATTAAAGCAAAAGAACAAGAAGCATGCTTTTTGAAATAAAGGAATCAATCACACTTTGAACTCAATGGGTTTATACATTTGTAGCTCTATTATGTTGGTAACATCTCAAATGAGTTACCATTTTTTTTGGAATGCAAAGAATAATATATTCCTTCAAAATATCTGATGGACTACACTGAAGCCTTATGATAATTTAATTGTTTGGCAACATTCCTATTTATATCACAGACCAACTATGAACATTATATTTGGACTTTGTATAAATAACAATTCACTGATAATAATCTGTGGCATGAGTTAAAAGTCTGAGCTTCTTCGTAAATGCTCAATATAAGATCATCCTCACCTTAAGGAGCTGATAATATAGAAATACTTCAACCTGAGGTACAGAATTTGTCATCTACTGCTGCTATAAACTATGCAGAAAACTTTGAACTATCAATTTACCAAAAGAGTAATTGAAGGAAAACCACTTAATTACCTCATACTTTCATCCTGGATTATTTCAATAAAACCCTTGTAACATGCTCCACTGTATTTCATGTAGACCTAACTTGAATTGTCTAATGCAAAATAGGGAAACAATCATAATATCCAATTAACAGGAACATGTATAAGCTGTGACAGTGACAGACAGTAAAGTCATTGTAGTAGAGAGCCATTGGCAATGGTTGATTAATTATTAAAAAAACTGCATGAAGAAATAATTGATTGTCATTCTCCATATAATTAGAGAGTATATTGTCCATAGTCAGATGAATATCAAATGATATACACATCTCATTTAAAAATGTAAAGTTAATTTCTTTCCTAGGAAAAAGGAAACTCCTCCTTCCTCATACATCAAGTGACAGGCAAACCTAAACAAAACCATTTCTGAAATTTGAAACAGTACTATTAACATTTACTTACATTCTGTGGTTTACCTCTCTTGGTCTTTCTTCTTTAATTGAGTCTTCCCCGAATTTAATGGCAAAACTGTCATAGATGTCAGTGTTGTTGGTGTCCCAGACTAAACATGCCTAGTCAACTTGATACAGGAATGTAGAAATTAATCCTACCTATAATTCACCTGTGTTCTGAAAATGCATAAAAAGATCACAAGGGAAGAAAAAATCCTTTTTGTATTCTTCTCTTGCATCCTGTTTTGTCAAAGTCTGAATTATGTAATTCAGATCCATATCCAATTGCTGAACTAGTTGTCAGCACGTTTACACAGAGCCACATGAAATAGGTTGGAAAAGACCTCTGAGATCACTGAATCCAGGCTTTGACTGAACACAAGCTTGTCAACGAAATCATGGCACTAAGTTCCATGTCCAGTTTTTCCTTGAACACCTACAAGGACCGTGACTTCACCACCTCCCTGGTAAGTCCATTCCGATGTCTAATCACCCTTTCTGTGAAGAAATTCTTCCTAATGCCCAAACTAAACCTTACCTGGTGCAACTTAAGATGATGTACTTTTATCCTATCAGTAGCTATCTAGCAGAAGAGACCAAAACCCACCTGGCTACAACCTCATCTCAGAAAGTTCTAGACTGATAAGATCAAAACCATGCACCTCCTTTTCTTCAGGATGGAAAACCTCAGCTCCCTAACCTGCTCTTCACAAGATGGTGCTCGGGCCCTTTCACCAGCTTCATTGCCCTTCTCTGGACCTGCTCGAGCACCTTAATGTCCTTCCTAAATTGAAAGGCCCAGAACTGGACACAGAACTCAAGGTGTGGCTTCACCAAGGCCCAGCACAGAGGGACAATCACAGCCCAGGTCCTGCCAGCCACATTATTGCTGGCACAGAATGCCAAGAGGCCACCAGCATTATTGCCTACCTGGGCACACACCAGCTCATATTCAGCCGCTGCCAGCCAGCAACCCCAGGGCTTTTGCCATTGGGAAGCTTTCCATCCACTCTGCCCTCATGCTGGAAAACTGAAAGGCATTGTTGTGGCCATAGTGTAGGGGCAGTACTTCGTTTTGTTCAACCTCATGGCTTTGGCCTTTGAGCATCAATTCAGCCTATCCCTACCTCCCTTAAGAGATTTTCTCATATACAGCACATCAACAGTC
Source organism: Pomatostomus ruficeps (assembly GCA_013400735.1). Taxonomy (NCBI): domain Eukaryota; kingdom Metazoa; phylum Chordata; class Aves; order Passeriformes; family Timaliidae; genus Pomatostomus; species Pomatostomus ruficeps. The sequence goes on along the minus strand of VYZT01059438.1, from coordinate 14,334 downwards.
ACAGGCAACTTGGTGTCATCCACAGATTTGCTAATGGGAAATTCCAACCCTCGCCAAGATGATCAATAAAGATGCAAAACAAAACTGGACCCAGAATTTATCCCAGGGGGAGAACAGTACTGACCAGACACAAATCGGATGTGTAGAACAATTCACAGCCACTCAATAGAGCGGGAAAGTTTTAACAGAGCAAAGAGTGCACCTGCCCAAGCCCTGGGGCTGACGGCTTTTCCAGGACTGTGCTGTGGGAAACGGAGTCAAAGGCTTTGCTTGAGTCCAGCTAGACTCCACCCACAGCTTCTCCCTCATCCCCGAGGTGGGTCACTCGCTCGTCAAAGGACATCACATTGCTCAGGCAGGACCTGCCTTTCCTAAACCCATGCTGGCCAGGCCTGATCCCTCGGTTGTCCTCTGTGCACTGTGTGATCCCACTTACGATGATCCGCACTTTATAATACATACCCAGTCATTTATCATATTGTCTTCTATAATCTACTGCTGAAAAACAAAATACATGTTATACAAAATAGTGTTTGGGTTTTGAGATTTTCGGACACAATCATCCAGGTTAATTTTTCCATCATTTCAAATTCAGTGTAGCTATTTATCTGGTGAGATAACATCATCATTTCTAATCTGTCATCTTTAACTACTACTTTTTCAGCTTCAGTTTTTATAAAAATAAAATATATTATGTTTCGCTTTATTTCATTCATAGCACTTTCAAGCAAAATGGGAATTGGCATCACTATATGAGTAATCAAACAGGTGGCATCCAGACTGGTTTTTGATATGTGCCCAACGAAGATATGAAGCAGCTGGCAGATTATTTTGCATGCCAAGTAAGTCTGATGAAGAAATGCAATCCTTTCAAGACCAAAAATAAATCTAAGAGCTGGGAAATAAAAAGAAAAAAATGAACAATTTCTGCAAACAGAGGATGATTTTTTTCTGGAGTTTACGAGAAGCCTGGCCTTCCTGGCTAATGTTTTCAAATATTTCTCTTGAGATAGAGTCTAATTCTGGTTTTGGCCAATCTACCTCTGAACTTTGAGGAACTGCATTTTTTTATTGCTTAGAGGACTCTCCACAGTCTTTTAGGCATCATTATTTCTATCTGGATTTCCAGAGCAACTCAGTCAACAGCAAAGAGTAGAGAAACATTGGATATGATTTTAACATACAAAACACAGAGGACAGAACAATACTTTATGCAAGAGGAAGATTAGGAGCCAAATGTTTATGGAAAGGACACAACTCATCTCTGATTTATTTGCAGAATGACAATCCCAATCCCCTGAAGAAACAGAAAAATAATTTTGTCTTTTCATACATTTTCTATATGCAATAGAGGTCAAAGTGACATCATCAGAGCAATGGAAATTCCTGTCCTGGACCTGATATCTTCTCTAATACTATAGAAAACAAAATGTTATCATGAGAGCAATCTTCCCCCACAATCCATAACTATAAGAAAAGGCATCCCAGATGTGCTAAGAAGAGTGAAAAAAATGTCATACCTTTGGGTTGAGATCTCTCAGGATTGGTTAGAATTGGAATGCAAATAATTCCACAATGAACAAATTAAAAATAACTTTTAAATGACAGCCCTTCTGAGGTCTATCTTGCTTTCAAAAGTTTTGAATAACATGTGTAATAAATTTAAATTGTCAAAAAAATATAAAAGCATATTTGGAAAACCAAACACATAAAATTAAAGGGTATTTCAAGCATGTTTTTATCCCAAAGGAGTACTCTAAATATATAAGTCTATTAATATATATATATTTTTTAGCTTTTAAAAGTATGATTCTAAAAACCAAAATGGTCCTTAAAACTTACTTCTCAACTTTTAGTTTACCTCAGTCTGATTTTTGAGCCACTTTATGTCAATTGCTATACTAGCAATCACAGTTTATCTTATGGCCACAAAGTGTTTCGTTTAAAACAAAGACAATCATAATGGCAACTTACTAACAATTAAATAATATCTTGCTTAGGAAAGAATTCTAGTTCTTCAGGAAATGTGTTATTTTTTTAGTTAGTAAATTAGCTTTCACTGTCTTATGTAGTAGACATAACTATGTATTATCCTGTTTTGTTTTGTTTTGTTTTGTTTTTTGAGCTTATGAAGAAGAAAAGTACTGTCAGTATGAAACACTCCTACATTACATATGGTTCAAACAGCATAGATAGCCTCATAATGGCTCTGAGAAAATGAAATGATAGAATGATCTGTTAAATATATAAAATGGAAGTAAAACAACACCCAGGGCTTTTGTGTCAAGTTCTGTTGTAATTTTGTTGGCTTCCTAGACCATGAAAAGCATGTGTAAAAACCCTGATTTAAAGGTGACTAAAAGGTTAAGCAGCTTCTGTATCATGATGGTGTTTCTAAGCTCAGTTCGGCAGATGTTTTTATCTTCAATCCTCAAGCCTCTGCTTGCATAGAGTGTTCATACCTTTGCATTTCTTTTCCCAAAAGACTGTAAGTCAAATTCAGCTACCAGAAGTAGTGTTTCTTTCAGGGAATATGATGGCATCCCATGAGCAAAATGGTAACAGTCCCAGCTGAGATCTCAGAGAAAACTACAGAAAGAGTTAGCCTCTGTAACACAGGAGAAAAAAAATATTTTAATATCTGGGTAGTGGTTCTTTGCATTTCCTTTGATAAATTATCAATAATCCAGTAACATGCAAAGCAATGAGCAAACAGACTTTGATATTTGATAATTCCTCTAAACCATCTCTTCACAGAATTTATATTTCAATACTGAAATACAATAATTTAATGGAATATTTATTATCAACACATCAGCCATCTATCTGAAAATAGTATCATTCAAGCAAAGGCTGTCAGTGATGTGAAGAAAAACAAATGTTATCAAAGACTCAATTAAATTATACTTTTTGTTTGTTCACTCTGGAAATGCACTGCCAGCTCTTGAAATAATCAGGGGCACTGAGAGGTTGTTTGGCATCTTCTATGCAGATCAAGAACTCAAACACTGAATATTTTATTTAAGAAACTAATCTCTACAAACCCATTTAGCAATAAATGTTCTTTTATTTTACTTTCTCTTTGTTCTTGTAAATAATTTTTGTGTAAAACCTAACTTTCCACATTACATTTATTTTTCCATATTCTTCAGAATCTCACCGAGTGTCATTAAATCCAAGGAAACACAACCAACTTGCTTCTTCCTTTGCAGCTTCCTTCCTTAATTCTGGAGGTGAAAGTTTGGAGGGGGTGGTTTTGACTGCCACTTTCTCATAACATTTGAAGGTTTCAAATGTTCATGGCTTTCTTTTCTTCTTTACATTGTTTAGTGCGTGGTTCTTTTGCATAGTGAATTTTCATATGGAACATCACATGAAATATGATGTTTCATCCCTCTTTGGATAGCACTACAAAAGCTTTCAGAATCTTTTGACTATTTAAAAATGGTTTAGGTGCCTTTTTCCTGAATACTTGAATGGATCAATGCTATTTTCCATGATCTAAAGATGTGCTTCATTTTTGGTACAAAAATAAAATGAGTAAATTTTGTCTGCATGTAAATGAGCAAGACAAGCAAAGAAATGAAAGAATCTTACTAAGGGTCTTAGTTTTTGTTTTGGGTTCAGGTTTGTTTTTTTTTTTTCCATACAGATTAAAAGCACAATAAAATGGCATTTCAAAAATCTATTAAAAGCTTAGGGGAAAATGGAGTGCAAGTCCCCTGGATCTTACATTTTTACAGATCCTACCTACCCTGAACCTTCACATGCTTTTCAATTGCATGTAGATTCATAACACCATTATGGACTAAACCAGAATTATTGTTTAAGTATTATAGCAGCACTGGGAATGGCAACCACAAGGTCCAGCACACATGAACTGAACATCTGTTACATGTCACCTAGAGTTTGCCTCTCACAATTTCATGTTTATGAACATCACGACGTCACAATTAAAACTGCAAATGGAGAGTAGAAACATTTTCACCCAACTTCTGCCATCTGAAAATTGGATGCCTGGTTCAGGTGTACTATCTGGTTTTTCCCTGTGGATATGAAATCCAACCCCATTATGAGATAGTCCTGCTGCACCTGTGACAACTGTCTCCAACACATTCTGAGTTTTGTCCGGTAGCTTAGCTGAGGTATTTAAGTTGTAATCAATTATAGTGAAATGAAGTGAATTCCACCCCCAAAGCAGGAAGAGAAAGGCAGGCTCCTTAAAACAGACCTTACCTGTAATTGACTGTCTGCACTTTTCTAGCCCTTTCAGAAAAACCTAATAGATTCAAGTCACCTGTTTTGTTTTGCCCTGGGGGTCACTGAAATGTTAAAGATACAGCTTAGAGAAGGTTAAGAAAACTAACGCTATGATAGTACACAGCACACAATTGCCGCAGAAAATTTGGCAAAGAAGTCAGCTCTGGATAAAGACCTTTGTTTTTAGCTGGTATGCTGTAAATCTCTTGGGATCAGATCAAAATTTCCAGCACAACTTTATCTCCAGTGTTCTGTACAGAACTGATGATCTTCCTCTCCTGCCTTTAAAAAACCACCAGTTTTTGCTGTATCTTATTTTGACTTCAGCCTTCTTCAATATGTTCACATTTCTGTATCCTTTCTAATTTGAACAGTAGAGCTTTTCTTAAGAGTAGAAGAAGCTTAGTTATTTAGTGCCACACTCAGAGCTCAGATGCACCTATATAAATCCAAACTAAACCACCAACATCAGCAGGGTTACTCTGAGAGTCACTATGAGGTGTACTGGTGCTCTACATCTAATTACAGGAACACACCTTGGTTGGATTGCAGTTGGTTTTATGGGGAACAAAAATATGTCTTGTTCTTTCCACCTAAGCACTGTAATAAAAATAGGATTATTAGAACTGTGTCAAGGTGTCTAAGAACCTGAATTTGGGCCCTGAAAAATTGTGTCTGGTGTCACTCTAGTATTAATAAAAACTTTCCAGCTGAGGAATGCTACTTAAATCATAGGTAGGTGAAGCCTCTGGAGAGTAGTTGGTCTTGTCAAAACATGTAGCAGTCATGATGATTGCAAATAGTAGAGACTTATTTTTCTGATAAAGATCAGTAGGAGAAATGGGCAACACTCAAATTCAGCTTCTGCACCGACTGAGTGATTTGTGAGGCCATGTCTCTGCTGGATGTGGGTTGTTCAAGTAATCTGTTAGGAACTTACAGTCCTTCCTCCCTAAAATCCCGTGTTTTCCCTCCTGAAAAATTTCATAGACAGTTACTACCCTCCCTCAGCTGCACACTTCCTTGTCTATGCTCCATGTTTATTGCTCAAGGCCAAACACAGAAGACGGTAGAAGGGGTCTGGAAGTTCTAGTAACCCCACCAAATAGAAAGGAGAAGAGACAATCCTTTCTACTTCTTCTCCTTGTCCATGCCCACACTTTCTGACGTGTCTTCAAAACAGGGGTCTAAAACCAAACTTCCATATAATCCCTGTACTGTAGTAGGAAAACTTTTTCCCCTGCAGTGTAATATAATAAGATGAACAAGTAGTCAGAGAGCAGGAGGTCCCATATTTGTCTTCATCTTTCATTCTAAAAATGTTTATCTAAAATCTGACCCTTAAACTACTGATATTACATAGCAGATATCTTTTGCAAAAAAAACTGCTTCTGTATCTTAAAATGCAGTATGAGGGAATTTCAATAGTTATATAAATACTTTGAGGTTGACATTTTGTTTTTCATGTGTGCTCTGATATGGAGCATACATGAAACATAAAATAATATGTTTCTTCAAAACATCCTTTAATCAGTATTGTATCAAAACTTGCAACTTTTTTTTTAAAGTATTCATTTTGAAGAAAGTACTTACTTTCTATTTGAATTTTTGCTAAATAGTATTGTTTTTAGCTGTAACTTGCACTTTTATTTTTGAGTTATTGGTGAATCAACAAATTAATCTTTCACTGCTTGTGTTCACAAGACTTAATTACTAGATATTGCTATAATAATTAAAAAGTAAAACTATTATTTCTGTCTAAGATATTATAAGATCAAGAAACCAGGCAAGCCTCTCATGAACCTATGTTATTTGGAGGGTTTTTTAAGTTCATTGGAATTTTTCTGTTTGATGTATTTTCACTGAAAATTTTAAGTAATTTCCCCTGTCACATGCAAGTCTTACCTGCTCATGATATTCAAAGTATTTTCAGCTATAAAAGCATATCTCGTTCATTAACATTTTTTATTGGTGATCATTGGTAAGCAGATTATAATAAAAAAAACTACAAAGATAATTCTCCACTGTTACAATGCACATCTTTAACCTTGAGATGTTACAAGAATAAAAGAGTAGGAAAAGAATAATCACATTTTCTTGGAAGGAATTTGTTCGTTTTCAGCTGTAGTCTGAGATTTGCTAAGATGATGATTCAACTGGCGGGATGGAACATGGTAAGAAATGATAATAAACTGGCTGTAGGCCAAACCCATAAAAAGAAGGTAGAAAATCTCCACAGAATTACATTTCTGAGACAGACATATGCATAATGCTTTAGACTACATGTAAACATTTATTGATACTGGTATCCAGTAATCAATAATTCTCAGTAATGGAAACCTTATGAGCAGAGATATTCAAGCTATAACTAAATTTCATTTTCACTGCATGGTTATCCTTAAAGATATCTTAAGGATAAATTGTGAACTTTTCCTTCAGAAGCTATTCACAAATATAAACAAACAAACAAACAAATAAATAATCTGGTTCTGGTGACTCGTCTTAATTTCAGTTCATGTGGGACTAAGAGAAGAGCAAATGAATATGGAAAGATTGTTTTTAAATGGAGTTTCCTCTTCATTCTCTGGTTTTCGTGTGCTACCTTGGACTCATATTTTCTGTTCCTGTAACTCAGAACACTTCTGTAGCCCCATTTCACACTATACCCAAGACACCTGTGCTGGAGAGTTTGACTTTCAGTGGAAGAGCCCTGGGTGGTTTGCCAGGACATTACAGTGCAAAGTGAAAGATCTTGAAATGGAGTGAGATGAATAGTGGGTGTCACAGACCTTGTTTGGTTTCATTGTCAGTATGGAATGACAAAGGACTAAAATCTATATTTGACTTTTTCCTTAATCACTCTATGGTTACTGCTGCCTAACACCTGTAGGAAGGGAATATCTCTTGATATTCTCACATGATAGGCAAGGGACCTAAACATGAACTGCAACTGCTTTTACACTGGATATGCCACCGTATTTATTTAATCCTTATTCATTACTGCAGATGTTGCTTCTTATCCTTCAGTTTCTAATCTAATTTCTTGCAGTTGTTACTGTCTTGCAGTGGAATATGTTAACACAGCTGTGATTTTCTTTGATTTTCTCCAAATATTACCCCAAACTAAACACACTGTCATGAATCCTGGTTTAGTATCTTGCTGACTACACTAATTTATTGCAAATTACTTGTTTAGGTTGCTTAAAGAAATCACTGGCAAAGGTATAAGGAAAAGTAGATCTAACAAAAATCTGTGAAAGGACAACAAAGCTCAATGGCAAGGGTCACTTTACACCCAACTACATGGATGAAACATACAGAAGAAAATCAGATAAGAATGAATTTAAAATGATTGATGTGGATGCTGGAGATATTAAAGGTAAGGATGGAAAGGGTGACAGTCATAAGGGGTAAAGGAGAACCTTCCATTGAGTCACAAGGTTCAGAGTGGACCCTCTTGTCATACTTCAACTTGACCAATGGTTTCTGTCTAAAGGATTTAGCAGCACTCAATCAATTGATTAAGTTAACTTTTATAAAATGATCAATAGAATTTACTGCAATTACAACTACTTAATTATAGATCTGAGAGGGCAATATCTATGCTATACATGCTATAAGGTATTTAAATCAATTCACATACAGACCTAAAGAATGTACAAAGGTATATTGTGAAAAATTCCTCTCAATTTCACAGAAATACATCAGGTGCCTTTACATCACTCAACAGACTTTAGATTAATGGGCTTCAAGGACTTGGGGTATCAGCCGAGGCCCCATCATCAGCTTTCAGTGATGGTCTGCCAATTATCCCAAATTCAAGAATTTGCAGGTTCTGAGAGGTCTCACTCAAAGGGAGGTGCTGGCACAGCCTCCTGTGGTCCAGGAGACCTTGAAGAACCTCACTTAGGGCCACTTTTTATAGGATCACAAAATGATGGGGTTTAGTACTCCATAAAACTTCTATCCTCAGGTTGATAATCACTGGAATTTCTAAAATACTTGGATTTTTTTTTCCAAAATTCCTGTAACAATGGGACTAGGGTTTCCAAAACTCCAGGTATAATGGTATTGTTCCGCTCAGGCTTTGATTAAGGTAGGGAATGTTCCGAGGCTGTCAGGGGATGACAGATCATCTGCTCTCTCACCCTTCGCCTCAGGATCGCTCCCACCTTGGCTGTGCAAGAGTTTCTGGTATGACCAGGGGACAGTTCTCTGTCCACCTCATTACACAAATGTTAATGCTTAATGGGAATTTTTGAGGTCATATTTTTATCCCCATCCCACTGTTAGTGAGTGAGTGAGTGGCTCAGTTACTGGCTGGGGTTAAACCACGACAATGGGGTTAAGTCACCCTGACATTCTTGTATCCACAAAATCTCTAAATCACCAAATAGTGTAAAAACCTGGCTCTGCAATGCAATGGCATATTTCCACAGCTTCTAGCAAATCTCTGTGAGGATGCCATAGTAGTTTTCTAGGACTGCATATAGAAAAGGAGACATGGTACTTTACCTAAGAATTGCTGCTCAGGATCACAAACTATAGGCAGGAAATGCAGCAGCTGAAGATCAGAGGGACCTTTAGCTCCGAACACGAGTAGACTCAGTCTGCATCTCCTCAGATAATCAGTAAAAGCTCTGCCTGTAAAGAGCTACACAGATGCATTCATTCTTTGATGCATGGTATAATCACATTCCCATCCATTTAATATCGACCATGTTGATTTATTATCATTTTAGTTTCCTGAAAAAGAGATATTATACACTACAAAATCTTATGCTTCACAGAAGTCTGAAAATATTTCAGCAATGATATTACCTTTATCAATTCAATCATCAAAAGTTTATTGGAATCATCAAAGGCATCCACAGGGAGCTTGTTTGTCCTGGTTCACTGAATTTTTTTTGTGTTCTAGAGGCCCAGCTGTGAATCATCATTAGTGGGGCAGGGGAAAGCCATTTACACTTCTTTAAGCAATCTTACAGTCTTTTCTGGTTTTCTCTTACTAACCCTTTCTCATTTTTGCTTGTTTTTGTTTTAGTCTGTTCTTTTCTTTAACAAGTGACGAATTCCCTGCTGCTTTCATTATTGATTGACGAAAGGCCCATGCACCAGCGAAAGCCAGAAAGCAAAGCTGCTGAAAGTTGTTCGTGAGTATTGTTTTCTTTAATGATGTGAAGTAGCACTGAAAATAATTTCACCCTCTTCACACTCATTGGAATCCAGCCTGAAATAGTGTGCATGTTCAAAAGTCATAAAGGATGTTGTTTACTTTGATATAGTAGTGTCTGTGTCCATAAATTAAAGCATCAGCATTGTGTACTTTTCAACACTCATTTTTTAACTTCCTCCTGTGCACACAGGCAGGTTTTTTTTGTTTCACAATGGTATAACAGTATAATCTTTCTGTTAAGTTGGTAAAGGCATAGAAAAACACACTGCCTGTTATCAGCCTTAGTTTTAGATTTACATATATTTATTAATATGTTCTTCCACATGGAGTTCTAAGGTCCTGACAACAAGGGGAGAAAAAAGTTAAGAAAGGGGTTTTTAATTATTTGTGGGGAATGCTTTTGGTTGATTGATTATTTTGCTTTGGTCTTTTTTTTTTTTTTTTT
>VYZT01059436.1:91793-116989 GCA_013400735.1 Pomatostomus ruficeps | reverse complement strand
TCCCCTGGAGCCTTCTCTTCTCCCCAGGCTGCAAAGTCTCAAAGCTGCAGCCAAATAACCATCAAGTCATAAATAAATTTAGACTTATAATTAGGAAGTTCATTTCTTCTATTCTGAAAAAACACAATAAAATCAAGACTGTCCTGCTGCCAGTGGAACATCCAGCAGCGGTCTGGACCTGGAGTTGTCTCAGTGGGAACACACACAGGCTTACTCACCAGTTCGTGCTCCTAGCAGCACTGCAGAGCTCATTCCTGCTTTACAACAATCAGAAGAAATATACAGAAAGAAACTAAAAGCAATGTAACTCAAACACAAATACAAGAGTAGAAATAAAACCCTAACTCTGAGCAGGAAGAAGAAGAGGAGAAGGGAGAGATGAAGAGAGGGCAAGAGAAGCAGAGAGGAACGTTCCTTCATTCCTTCTGCAGCCCTCGCAGGGAGCTCTGTGCAGAGGGGAGCTGGTCCTGCAGCAGCTGAGGCTGCTGAGTTCCGTAGCACACAGACCCCATGTCCCTGTGTCCCCATGTCCCCATGTCCCCGCAGGGAGCCCCGCACGCCCTGTCCCCCCCGCACAGACCCGTCAATGGGCAGCACACACCCCACGTGCAGCCCTTTATTCGGGAATTTTCACCAGCGTGCTGCACTCTGGGCTCTGCTTCACTCACATCCATGGAGAGAGAAGAGGGACGGGCCCCGTGCCAACTCCAGGTTTTGGCCTCGGTCCATTTGGGGCAGCTCCAGGATGACTTGGTTGACTGTTGAGTCATCGGTTGGTTCAATTGACATTATTTTACATTTGACTGGTTATTGTTCTTTAAACTTTGAACAGGAGTCCAGAAGCTCAAAAAACATCACTGGACCAAAAAGAAAGCAGCCAAAACAGAGTTTAAACAAGGCACGCAAGCAAGAAAAATACTCTCCTTAAGTGACATTTGATTTTAGCAGAAACTGCTAAAAAATCAAGATCTATCTCATGGTTTAAAACACGTCTGTTATATTCCCAATATCTGTAAGGAAGGAAAGAAAACCTTCTCCCCCAGAATAACTGGTGAATGGGAATTGTATTTTTAACAGTGACATATTCCTGAAGCTTTGAATGGTCAGTGGGCACACTGGTCATTTGCTTCAGCCACTGCTCAGCCCACAGCTGCAAATGGGAAGATTTAACCCCAGAAGTTACAGCTTCAGTAGGGCAGACACACTCCTGTTTGGGAGAGGAGCTGCCCATAAACTGGCCGGGTTTGTTTCCACACGGATGTGACGTGAAAGGCACTTGTTACACAGATAATTTGCATTTACCAACAGGAATTCGTACTGAAGGTTCACTGCCGTTGTTTTCAAGTTGTTTACTCAACTCACTGTGTTTCCAGCCCAATTTCAGGTACGTATTCGGTATGTTTGGATCCCCTGAGAGGGAATTCATTGTTGCAGCCACTTATTTCCATCAGCAGCTAAAGAAATGAGCCGAGGAGGAGCCTGAGCTGCCTTTAATGAGAGGTGCAGGGGGAAGGGAGCTGGGCTTTGCCACAATAAACCAGCCAGGATGGAATCGGCCTTCGCGGCGGCTTCCAGGAGCAGGGAAAACAAACAAAACCCAATAAAAACATCACATCCTGGGTACTTTCCTGGAAGACAAAAATACTCGTGATGATTTTGAGATCTCAGTCACAAGGATGACGACTGCAAGCTGCTGTCAGCACCATGGGCCCGAGCTGAGGTGCAGCGCCAGCTCGGGTGGATTCTGTTCCCCATTTAGCCATGAGCACTAACGTCACTTGAGAGGGTGAAGATTCTTTTTTACCACCTTCCAGAGGGAACAGGAATTCTCGCAGGAAAGATAAGGAGCAAACTGAAAATTCCTGGTGACTTAAAAACCAGGGAGCCGCTGACGGACGAGCACAGTGATGGCTCAGGGCTCTGAGGGAGCGGCCTCACCCCAAACCCTACCAAAGGCTTTTCTGTCCTGTTTTACATTTAGTTTTTGGTGCGTTTTATCTTTCATATCAAAGATCTGTGTGTCTACATAACAGAGCTCAAAACCAAGCAAACCTGTTCAAAAAGCATTCCCCAAACTCTTACAACCACTTCTCCCGCCCTTCAGAACGCAATTTCACTTCATTTTACCTGGCCTCTGACACCGTGGATGCAAAGAACAAATACGAAACCACTCTTCCCCGCATGAACAGGAAGAAAAGCGCCTCGTAAGTTTGTTTATTGACACAACGTCAGCCACAGAAACTTGTGTGATATTCTCAGAAGGCCAAGCAAGAAGTAGCACCCAGACCTGCATGACGTGTGTGCCGTATGCAATTTCCATGGCACTTTCAAGGCAGCTTTATTGAATTATCCAGTAGTGCTGTAATTACTTTTGTCAACACTGTTAGGCAATTACAGACACAATTTCTGCTACAACATGCACACACGGTAGGTTATTACCTGCTTTTATTTCCACTTGGCAGCCGTGTCACACACTCAGGACTGTAATAAAGATGTTCCGCCACATCCCTCCTGCTGCCCACACCCGGCCTGCACAGGCAGTTCTCACCAAACTTGGGGCTTTGGGCTCCTTTGTGGTTTGCTTTTTCCCCCGTGATACTTTTAGCTCTTGCCTTCTTTCTCTCTGCTGGGTTTCTCGCATTACTTTGCCCACTCTCCTCTGTCCCCTCCTGTCCCTGCCAGCTGAAGGAAGCGCCATTCCTTCCTCGCCGAACCCCGCGCCGTTTCCTGGCCACATTGTTCATCTCTGCCGCTTTGTGTATTTGCTCTTCCTGAGCAGCACTGGGAACCCCTCCCAATTAAACTCCATCTGTGAACCTCATTAACGGGCTCACCTCTCTCACAGAGCCACCCCGACAGGGACACACAGACCCCGGGTCCCCCACGCCACCGTCTCCTCCGAGAGCACCTCCGGGTCTCCGGGGCTGGACTTACTGCAGGTGGCACTTCCAACATCCTCTCAAAAAAGGGTTAAAAACTTTCCTGCTGGGAAACTCTTTTCTCTTCCTGAATCAGACCACGTCACAACAGCCAGGATCAAACATTTTAACTCAACATTTACTCAGTGGAGGATATATTGCATTCACAGCTGCAATGAGTTTTGAAGTCATCGAAAGACTCTGCTGCAGTAAGAGAGCTGCAGCATTCCTTGTGGGAAAGTTACTGGATGTTTCCTCCTGAACTGTGGGAAAGGCAGAATGCACTGCATGCTGGTTTGGAGGGCGAGCTCACTGCTCAGCACCTGAAGAAAACAGGTGTCTAATTCAGTTTTTAAGGCTATGTGTTAGTCCCTAAGTCCTCATCTCCTCATGTAAGCATAATTACACAGCAGGTGAGAGAAAGGTATGGCATCAGTTTCCCATATTACAGATTAAATCAAGCAAGAAAAAAATACCAAAAAATGCCTTTTGAGCTGCAGCTAGGAAGGGATTCAAAGCTATGAGAACCTGAAAAGAGAGTATCAGAGACAAAAACCTGACAAAGCTAGACACAGGATAGGGTGGGGAAAAATTAAAGTTTATCTGACAATTCCTTCAACTGGTCAGATGATCAGTTAATCCAACAATCCTACCCTTTAAAAATATTAACATAAAGCAAAGGAGGGGAAAAAAAGTCCATTTCAATCAGACACTACTGAGAAAACCTCACTGGGGTACAACTCCATTTACCTCAGTCCCAGCTCTATAATCAGCTTTTTCAGCAGCAAGCATCAGAGGAACAAACCAGCGCAGCACTGAAGCTCCCAGGGTGCAGACCCCATGCAGGTGCAATCACACCCTGAACAAGCTTTTAACTCCAAGCAACGGGAGATGCTGACATTCAGAAAGCCGTAAGTTTGCAAACGAAAAGCACATGGAGGCGCTTTTATCTGAAACACAACATCCTGGTTTAAACAAGCATTTCTGCCCTGCTTTAACAGCACAGGAACCTCAACTGCTGCTGCATCCTTGAGAGACGCTGATCCAGCGGCTCAGCAAACTCCAGGAGGTTCCCTCAGAGCAAAGCTCTCCTACCCTCGGAAAGCTTCTCCCAGGTTCGTGGGGCTTTAGAGAAACTGACCCCGACACAAACACCTTCGGGGAGCAGGAAGGTGGTTAATCTTCCCTTATTTCTAACAGAGGTTCAGAGCAGAGCAGCACATGAGGCTCCGGGCACCGCAGGCAGCGCTCCGAGAGCAGAGGGCTGGGGGCAGCCCCCCAGCTACCCCAGGAGGGGTTTTAAGGTGCAGGAAATAAATAAATACACGCGTGGTCAGGCTCTGCTGTGTGCCCCGGCTGCACTGAAATCTGCCCGGTAATGCCTGAGCTGCTCGCATGTCACTGGCATGTTCTGTGTGGACACACGACACAAAGGTCACGCTGACAAACGCAGCTGCAGCAGAACCAACCCAGCTCTGGCTGCACATTTAACCCTTTGTGTGGGAGGGCTCTGCCCAAACCTGCAGATAAAACCGGGTTTGGAAAGGGATTCACAGGCCTGGGGCTGTGCAGGGCTGCCAGCGGGGACTCAGACAGGGCTGCTGGCCCCTCCTGGGAGAGAGGGAGCTCTGGGTTTATGGAATCATCCCACTGCTTTTCCAGGAGAAAAGGAGCCCCCTGATTTTATGGAGCCATCCCAGTGCTGCTTTCCCAGGAGAAAAGGAGCCCTCCGTGTTTACAGAGCCACCTCACCACACCGGGGGCTTTTCCTTTCCACCTTGCCTGGGGAAGGGAAGCTTCCACCGTCCAGCCCGCTCATGGCAATGCCATAAAGGATCTGGCAGCGACAAACCAGGTGAAAAGTCACGGCAATATCTGGATCATGGGCACAGACATAACATTTCAGTGTCTCAAACGACCAACCTGTAAAGTGTAACTGAGACTACCAACAAATAAACCACTACCACAGAAAATGAAAAATACAAATAACCAAGAACTAACACATCCTAAGAATAAAATATTAAAAAAAAATATCTAGTGTCAGTTTTGCCACCCGAATTAATTTCATCTCATGTCAGGAACCAAAAGAGGTACTCATTTTTGAAATATCCCTACGATGGACCCTTACCTGGCAATGAAGAGGAACACTGAAGAGCAAAGAACAATCCCAGCCTGGTTTTCCTTCCCACTGCCTCATGGAGAGAACCGAACTTGGGATAATTATGCTCTTAAATTTGAGTCCTCAGCACACCTGAATTTAGATGAGATTAACCAACGCCTGAATATAAATTACTATCAAACTGACAGGAAGGAATGTCAAATTTTGCTCTTTCTTATTCGTGATGCTGAACACATCACCATGAGCTGCAGCTTTTCCTACCTGTGATACAGATCCTCCTCCTACCCCTGCTCTGTGAACGGAACCTGTACCTGGTTCTGCAGGAAAAACCCAGGAAGCACCAGGGAGAAGTGCAGGAACTGATGACAAGAACAGACCCACCAACTGCCATTACTTCTGCAGCTTCTCGGTGTTTTGGAAGCTGTGGTGCTCCAAAAAGCTTGGGAAAGTCACAGGCTGGCCCCTTTTTCCCCTGCCAGAGCCCCTGAGGTAATGCCAGCTCAAGGCAAAGGGCTGCAGCTGCTCACCTCAGCTGGAGCTGGAGATAAGCAGAGCAGCCAAGGAGCCGATGTTTGGTGCTTCCCTGCGTGGCTCATTCCTGCAGCTTTAATCACGACTCCTGCAGCAGCTGGCACCTCTCCTTCAGCCTCACTCACAGGCTGACAATTGGGAGAATCTGTCTTTTCTCAGAAAATCTCTTCTGGGCTGAGGAAGGCGTGTGCAGAAGAGCTGAAGAACAAAGCAGCGCTTCTGACTTCAGCTGGGGAGGGAAAATGGGCTTGAACTGCTCCACGGAGAAAAGGAAAAGAAAACATCATTCCTCCCAGCCCAGAGGTTCTTCTGGGATAACGTACGGGCAGGGTTGGAGTGCCCATCCCTGGAGGTGCCCAGGGAATTCCTGGACGTGGCACTCGGTGCCCTGGGCTGGGGACAAGGTGGGCATCGGGCACAGCTGGGACTCCATGGCTTGGGGAAGTCTTTTCCACCCTCAGGAATTCTGGGATTCTGGGATCTGCATGACTTTTTCTCAAAGACTTCAAAAGCTTCCTTCCAAATTGCCCAAGCGCCAGTACCTGAGGAGCTGTTTCCCTAATTTTAATAGGTAGGCCAGGAAAGCAATTTAGCTGGAGGAAAAACATTTTATTTTCTCTATTTGAAAAGAAAGGAAATGACCAACTAAATCTCACGATTAGGCTGAGCCTCAAACCATGACCTGGTGGTGTTTTTGAGCTTTGTAAGAAAAACTGGAAATATTTTATGGACTTTGATGAACAAATTCCCCGGCTCAGTGCTAACAGTGGGTGATAAACTCCAGCTCCACAGGGATCCCACTGCTCCTGGGCTGCAGCAGGTTCAGGACCAGCCCTGAGGGGAGCCCCGGTGGCTGTGCTCACCTGCACACGCCCTGCACGTACGGGCAGCTGTTTCCCAGCTATTCCGTGGATGATGGGAATGTAACCCACTCAGATGCCCGAAGCCCTGCAGGGATGGCACGTGGCAGCCTGGCAGAGGGCTCACGACAGCGGTAACGGCAGCCAGGAATGAGCTTTGTTCCCCCACAGCTCCCCAGACACAGAACAAACCCACGGTTACTGCTCCCCTGCTGCAGCACCAGCCTCCTCCTCGCCCCAGCGAGAGCCACCCGAGGGGGCTGCCAAGTCACAAATAACCAAATTCATTCCTCCCCGAATCACTTCTTCTGCTCGATGTTTTTTAATAACACCCCCAAGTAAAAACCAGTTTTAAAAATATCACAGGGACTGTCATTTACAGAAAGCAAGGCCTTGAGAAGAGCAGAGAAACCACCAAGTAATCTCGGTGCGATCGTGGAGACGGGAAATGGATGTGATAGGTTTTAAAGTGTTCAAATGGAAAATTAATAATGAAGAAAACCATTCAAAATACCCAAAACAGTTTCCACTAAGTATTACTGCTTTCAAAACCAGCCTTTAAATTCAGTCCTGCATTACAGCATGAGAAGAAAGTTTTCACACACTTTTCAAAGGCAAGCTCCCTCACGCCCTTGCTGTGTAAAATAAGCATTTCACTTGACACTTATTGGAGGCAGCTGGAAAAGAAGGTGGCTCCTATCATCAGCCCTCGCTCCTCTGGAAACCCGCGCTGTTCTGATGTCCCGAGCTGCAGAGTGCTGCTCTCTCCAGGAAGCTGAGACATCCACGAGCTCCAGCCCAGACCTTTCCCCTCCCCACCGGACCATGAGCGCGGGTGGGCGCAGGCAGCTCCGTCACCCCATGGAGGCAGAACCAGCCCAGGAGCTGCCAGAAACGCAACTGCTATTGCAAAACGCCATGACGTGGGCAAAGACAACAGATCAGAGCAGCAGATAAAATTAGGCTGGAAATGGGGTTCTGTAGAATAAGCAAATTAACCCCAAGATCCCTGTGCTGCCAGTTCAGTGCCATTGCCGAGGCAGCCTCTGATTTCCCTCTGCCCTCAGCCCAGAGGCCAGGAAGAGAGAGGGCATCACAGAGTGAGAAACCATTCCTGCAAAGGTCCCTGCAAAAGCAGATCCACGCCAGCAGCCAGCGGCCATTCCTTGGTGTGTGTAACACTGGTGAGAGGATGCCATCGAATCCCAGAGCCATTAAACTGGAGGAGACCTCCAAGGTCACTGAGTCCCAGCTGTGCCTGATGCCCACCTTGTCCCCAGCCCAGAGCTCTGAGTGCCACATCCAGGAACTCCCCGGGCACCTCCAGGGATGGGCACTCTGAATCTCCCCGGGCAGCCCCTGCCGAAGCTGCCCGTGCATTACCCCAGGCTGAGGAGCCCCTGAGCTGGGAGGAACAACACACACCTCGGAAAACCCTCCTCTGGTCACTGCAGGGAGCCACAAGCAGCAGCCTCGACTCGAGTGCTGAGGCTTTCCCAGCACAAGGGTTTGGTTCTGGAGTTTGTGAACACATTCTGAGGGGAGAAGGAAAGGGATACGGGAAAGGAAGCGAATTTCCTGGCAGATCTTGAGTATAATTACACCAGCAAAAAGATCAATTACAGGCACGCAGTTTAATTATTCTCCGGCTTACTGCACAGACATTTTTAACGCCACATTACAGAAATTTCATCACTCAAATATTGGAAGAAAACCAGTCACAGTGGCACGGAATGCCAGGGCACTCTGCCCAGGTGTGTGCCAGGGTGCTTCAGGTAATGTTCTGAGTCACCTTCCCCACCCTAGGGTTCAAAACAAGCAGAAAACACCCGGTGAAAGGGGATTTTCCAAGCAGAGGACGCTCAGGGATGCAGCTCGTGGTCAGGGCACTGCCCTCGGGGCGGGCACAGCTGCCACAAACAGTGCAGGCCTCAGCCCAGGAGAGAAAATCAGGTTAAACTCCCCCCCCAAAAAAAAAGGAAAAGAAAAAAGATGAATTTCAAGCCCGGTCACTTCCCAGCCCGGCATCTGCACGACTGTTTCTTGAGGGCATCCAGGCAAACTGAAAAGCTTCCTCCCAAATTGCCCAATATGTGAGGAGCGCTTTCCCTAATTTTAATATTTAGGCCAGGAAAGCAATTTAATTGGAGGAAAAAAGTTTTATTTTTTGTATTTGAAAGGAAAGGAAATGACCAAGCAAACAGGCATTCTTCTGGGGCTGAAAGCAAGTCCCGAGCTGCCGGCTGCCAGGGCCAGCTGGCCAGCAGCCCGTGTACAGTACGTGTTTACTTGTTGTCTAACCACTGATAACTCCGGAGCGCATCCACCAAGCCAAAAATGAACCAAGTTTTCTGCTCAGAGAGGAAGGAACAACAAAGCTGACAACGATAAAAATATTCACCGCTGGTGGCTACTCCACTCACCTCTGAACAGATACAGTGATTACAGAACACAGTGCCAGATTAGAGCTCCCAGGTATCAAACAGGCAAGAGCACTTAGACACAAGCAGGACTTGCACGATGACAGAGAAATAATCCTGCTGCGCCCATGGCCCCATGAAAAACTCCAGCTCTGGGGATTCTGTGCTCCTCCAGCAAGCACAGGACAGAGCACACGCAGACCCGAAGCAGACACACAGCACAGATGTTTGTTTCCTTCCAAGAGCTCTCAGTTATTTAAGACTACGTTTAATCCTGTGATTCAAGAGAAAAACCCCGCTGATGGGGGCTGGCAGATGCTCCAAAAGCTGGAACCAAGTCCTGCACTGTCCACAGAACAGGGCCATGGCACCTTCACCGCACGGGACACAGCCAGGAGGTGTCTGACCCCCCAGACCCAGCCACAGCTCAGAGGTGTCTGAACCCTGTGCCTGGACACAGTGAGGAGGCATCCAAACCCCGTGCCCAGAGCAGTGAGGAGGTGTCTGAACACAGCTCAGAGGTGTCCAAGCCCTGTACCTGGACACAGCTCAGAGGTGTCCGAGCCCAGACACAGCTCAGAGGTGTCCGAGCCCCGTGCCCAGAGCAGCTCAGAGGTGTCCAAGCTCCGTGCCCGGAGCAGCGGGCACTGCTCTCTGGGTTCACAGCTGCCCCGCCAGCCTGGCTAATCCTGCTCCGAGATTCCAGCAGCACCGGCTGCGGCAGAGCTGATAAGGAGCTGGCAGGTGGCAGCGGCGGCGATCTCCGCTGCCTTCCCACAGGCAGTTACAAACGCCCTGGTTTGCTGAGGAGAAGCCTCGGTCCTCGGCCATCTCTCCCAACCAGACACCCTAATCTTGTCCCGCAGGCTGGGGCTGACCAACAGCCTCCCAGCCTGGGACTCAGAGCGTCTGTCTCGTATCTGCATGTCTGCCCTGAGACAAAACTGGCACGGTGCTTCTCCAAAAACATTGAACATCAAACATGGACCTTCTCAATGTGCCTTCTCATCCAAGCAAATGCAAGTTTCATCATGGAAAATGTAAGAAGTACCTGCATGCAGGTATAATTCAGCTGGTGATTTAACAGAGAAAAGCATCACCAGGATGAAGCAGCAGTTTCCACTGGCCAAAAGGCTTCACCAAGTGAATTCCAACGTGCCTGTCCTGTCAGACGCAAAGCCAGGCACAGCTTATTTACCAAAGGCAATTGCACAATCCAGACTGACTGGCCTGAAAACTGAAATCTGGACTGGCAAGAGGTTACTTAGAAGGAGACAAAAGGTGCTTTCCTTTTTCACATGGGCCTGGGAAAAGGCTTTAAACTGACAGAGGGAAGGGTTGGATGGGATCTTGGGTGAGGCCCTGGCACAGGGTGCCCAGGGAAGCTGCGGCTGCCCCTGAATCCCTGGCAGTGCCCAAGGCCAGGTTGGACATTGGGGCTTGGAGCAGCCTGGGACAGTGGGAGGTGTCCCTGTCCCTGGCAGGGGTGGCACTGGATGGGCTTTAAGCTCTTTCCAACCCAAGCCATTATACGATCCTGTCTCCACTGTGCCAGCAATAATAAAAAAAGAAAGTAGAGACTTCACCAACACAGGGATCCAAAGTAAAAGGTGGATGTGTCAGTGCTGGAGTGCTACAAAATGATAATCAAAGATGTGACTCCAGTTTTGCGATGAAGGATGCTGACAGACACAGCCCCTCCCCAAACAGCAGCAGCTTGGTGAGCGTGATGCTGCCAGGGCATTAAAAAAGGCTGGTGACAGCTCAGACGCCTGCAGGAAGAGAGGAGCAGTGATGATCTGCAGCTCTTCCATGAACGCAAAGTGACAGCAGCAAAGCAACAGAACAGGTCCAAAGAATCCCAAGGAATTCAAGGAGGCCAGGAGCCCGGGCTGTGGGAAGGAGGAGCTCAGCTCTGTGGAACAGCTCTGCCTTGAGGAGCTGCCCCAGCAGGGTCACACAGCTCTGCTCTGCCACTGCTGCCACCAAACCGGGGCACCCTACAGCAAGGACACCACTGCCCCAAGAGTGACTAAACCCCAAACCACCTCTTGTGAAGGGATCTGAACGCCCTGCCTGCCCGTGCTCCTGAAACAAGAGCAAAGCAAGGTGCCCTGGAGCAGAGCAGCGGCCAGGGAGGACGGAGCCACCAGCTCCAGCCTGGCCTCACTTGTGGGCATGAGAAGGTCTTCAAAACAGGGGCTGGAGAAGGCAACAATCCTCCCTTTAGCACAAGGGCTCATCCTCAGCTTGTTTGTGTTACTGCTAATTCTCCCATGTTGTGCGAGGCTGAGCCCGAGCCCTTAATGCTCTGCAGTATCTGCACGATGACCTTCTGTTGGAAAGAATTGGAAAAGCCCTCCAGGCAGAAATACGCAGAGGACTCCCAACACCATTCCCCGCTCCGGCGTCGGGAACAGCTTTATCCACTCAAACTACAATTCTGGGAAAGCTGCGAGAGATTCATCATCATCCTGGGAACGGAGCAGCAGTAACACAATGTACTGCACACCCCGAGAACGTCTGAGGGGGATCTGCTCCTCCATCAGCCCCGGCGTCCCACGGACCTGCCCCAGCTCTGCCCCTCCGGCCGCAGCCCGCTCCAAACGCCCGAACCAGCGCCAGCTCCTTCCCCGCAGCCCAATCTCACACCTCGGAAAGCCCTCGGATTTAATGCACCTTCCAGACGAGGCGGCTGAAGCACGGCGGCACATTGTTAACGCAGAAACAACAAACATAATCACCTTCCCCGGGAGAGAGCAATTAGAGAGCAGAGCACCGCGTTCTACCCTTGGCAGTCAGAAAATAAAGAAAAATAAACTACTGGAACAGATAAAACATGGTCAAGTTCTCATTTTTCTTGAACAATACATGCTGTGTTTGTAGGAAATACTCCTAAAGATCACATTTCAGTTAAAAATTTGTGTTCATTCTATTAAATTGATAGTTATTCCCTTTACTACTAAGTCCTTGCAGTTAAGCTGGAGAAAAATTTTGATTTTTGCCAAACTGGCTGCTTTTGGTGGCACACCCGTGGCAGCAGCACAGGAGGGAAAACACCATTCCTCAGTGCTGGGACAGCATTCCAAAGCGTGTGGAGACAGCAGGGCCAGCCAGGGAAATTACCGAAGATAATGTGTGTGACAGAGAAACCCATCTCTATAATAGAAGATTTTAATTTCCTCGATGTCTCTGGAAGGATGACTGCAGCATGAAAGAAGTGAACGATGGCTTTCAAGCCCTTAGGAATTTCCCCAGGCTGTTTCCTATAATCACCTTGATTTATTTGCAGTTTTAAAGACAAAATGAAGGATGGAATTCAGCACGTGGGCTGGGGGAGCACACACTCATGTGAGTGTCCCAGTGCTGAAAATAAGGAAGGAAAAGCGTTGGACAGGACGACACCACCACAAGCACCCCGGATTTGCCGTTCTGCCCCTCCATTCTGGCTGCTTGTCCTGGTGGCATTTGGGGACCATTTCCCAAGCACTGGGGACAAACCCCTCCACAGAAGCGTTCTGGAAGCCAAGCAGGAGCTCCCCAGGCAGCGGGCAGTGCTGAGGGGCAGTGCTGGGCTGGGACCACAGCCCCAGGTGACAAACCTCAGCCCTCCTGGTGACAAACACCCGCTCCACCTCCTGGGCCACTCCTGCCTGCCGAGCTAAGGGGCTGCTGGAATCTCTCCCTTGGAAAGGCCTCTGGCAAGGAAGGTGCCAAAGTCTTAAAGCAGAGAGAAAAGACAATTCCGACCTGGTCAGGTCTGTGGGATTTACAGCTGAGCGGCACCCTCGGAGAGAGCTGGGGCACAGCACGAGGGGATGTTTTCCTTCCAGGAGCGAGGACAGCTCTGTCACAAGAGCCGCCACGTGCCCAGTGACCTTACAGGTTTACAGCCTGCCCCGTGCCCAGGGCTCCCAGCCCGCGGTGCCCGAGGTCCCGTGGAGCTCTGGCTCCTCCGGGAGCCTGGGACATTGGGGACAGCACCTGTGAGGGCTGCAGCTCCTCCAGGTGTGCTGGGCAAAGCCACCCTCGCCCAGGGCTCGCTGGCACCTCCAGCCATCCCTTCCCACCTCCCTCCACCGCTCCCACCCGCCAGGCTTGCAGAGCTGCCTGCCAGGTAACAACAGGACGGTTTGGATAAAATCTGGAATCACAAGTTCTGCTGTTTCCGTGAAGTTTTCGGGCTTCCCTTGCTCCCCCTGTTTCGTTCTGAAATTAGGGCAGTTTTTAAGATGTCCACGCCTCGAAACGCCGCACGCAGGAAGCCAGTGCTGGTAGCACTCATGAATACTTGGAAAGATTCAAAGAGCTGAATGTTGCATTTCCTTTAAAGCTCTTCCTCGGTTCCGAGGCTGGGGTCAGCCAGGAATAGAAACGCAGTCACTTCCTCCTCCCCACTGGTATGCCTGCGACTCAGCCGGGGCTTTGATCTGCAACACGGAACGAGCTGAGGCACAAAAATGAGTGGACTTGGAAACCTCCAGATTGTTATTTAATAAAATATCAGATGTCCCAACCTCTAACGTGCTAAAGGAGTCTTTAAAGATTTATCTTTAAAGTGATAAAATAGGTCCAAGCTCATTTGTCAAACCAGTTGCTCTGGTTGGAAAGTAGCTGTCAAGCACCTCGGTGACTCAGGATGTTGTCGTGCAGGCATCCTAATATTAACTGCTCCCTGCAATAAGGGCTGGAGAAGGAATGCTCTGCTGCTCAGAACTCCAGCACTCAGGTTCTTACAACACTTACATTTCGGATGAGGGAGTTTGAGCACTAAATTTTCGATTAAATCACGCACAGAACTTGCAAATCACCTGGCACTGCATGAGAACAGACTTGTCTTCTCCAGCTACGGAAACCAACCCAGCACAGAACTTGTTAGATGGGTTTTGTTAAAAAAGAAGGTGTCAGAGAAGCTTCCTTTCCAGCTCAGAAAATGGCAGATGTGCGGGGCTCAGCAGGAACACGTGTCCAGGAAAGACAGGATTCATAACCCGACATGAAAATGAAACCGAGGGAATTCACAGCAGAGCAGGACTCAGACCCTGCACCTGAGAACTTCCCCCACAGCCAGGGTGGCCAAGGGACCTCTCAGAAGCCTGGGCTGGGCTGGACAAAGTAGGTCAGAGAAGAAGCCTTTGCTGCACTACGGATTAAAGCAGCAGCGCTGCTCCAGCCGGGAGAGCCCAACTGCGATCCGGGATCGCGGCCACGCTTCGTGCTGCTCCAAACAACAGCAAAAGTTTCACCTTCAGCTTTCTCTTAGACCCAAAGCTTATCAGGGTTGTTTGGGCAAAGCAAACAACCCCAGACGCATTACAGGTCTCCCCTCTCCCCCACGGGATCACATCCTTTATTAATCAAAAGGCACAGATCTAAGATCGCTCTCTACAAACTGATCCCAACTTCTGTTTGGAAACCCCAGCAAGGGACTGAAAACAGCTCGGACGTGGCACTCGGTGCTCCAGGCTGGTGACAAGGTGGGGACTGGGCACAGCTCGGGCTCGAGGGGCTGGGAGGGCTTTTCCAACCTCAGTGATTCTGTTTGGAAGTGACTTTTTAATAAAAGCCAGGTCTGGGGAAGCGCAAAGGCCACCCCAGTGCCATAGCTGGGGTCACTGCCAGCCCTTAGCAACGGGCAATACACCCCCCAGCCTGCCTTTATTTCAATAACCATCTAATAAACACGTGTTATCTTACTGAAATTAAGGTGTGAAGGGAAATTAAATTCCACACATCTTCAGAATCCAAAAACTATTCTGGATACAAAGTTTAAGATTTCCAATTTTTAAAGCTGTTTTAAAAGTCTGTTTTTCTCATATTGGCTTATAATCCAATCTACTCCACATTTTAAGAGAACCAAGATGCAGAGTCCTTCATAAAAAAAAAGTCTAATTATACCTACATCACCCTCATAGGGGGACAGCACAATTAATTTGGGAGCAACTCAGACGGAACACAAGATTAACAGAAATTCAACAGGCAAAACAAACCATCAAAGGCTCTGGCAGCACCAGCAACACAGAGAAACACAAGAGACAAAACAACAGCCGGGGAATAGGAAACTGAAATCAACCTGCAAACTGAAATCGACCTGAAACCACCAGACCTGCAAGTTCTTTTCTTTACTTAGTTTTGGTTTTTGTTTTTGAAGTTAACAAGCCCGGACTGCATCCTGGCACAACAAATCCACACGTGTGCATGCAGAACACGCACGTTTCCAGCACGGATTTTTCAAAAGCTTTGCTGATGGCTTTAGGAAGTTATTGCTTCGAAAAGGTAACAGAAACCCTTAGGGGAAAAAAGCAACAAAATAAGCAAGAGGGAAAAAAATATTCGGGTACACAGCCATGGCCAGCGTGCCTGTGGGTAGGTGTGCTGGTTTAAAACACACTGCTACGAATTCACACCATCTGACCCACTGAAAAGCCACCGAAATCACAAATAACATGTGGAGTTTAGCACATTACAGCTGTGTTCACACCCCCCTCGTTTTTCAGCGATGGGGGGAGATCCCCCGAGGCTCTCCTGGCACCGCGTCCATCGAGCATCACCTCCTCCAAGGTACCCGAGGTGTCGGGGATGGGTTCGGGGCAGCTCGCAGGGCAGGGGGCTCAGCACAGCCCCCCAGCACGGCTCCCCGGCCCCAACAGACCCCTCTGCTGCAGCCCTGCACCCCTTGGGGAAGGCAGGGGCACCCCCAGCACGGCTCCCCGGCCCCAACAGACCCCCCTGCTGCAGCCCTGCACCCCTTGGGGAAGGCAGGGACACCCCCAGCACGGCTCCCTGACCCTGCCAGACCCCCCTGCTGCAGCCCTGCACCCCTTGGGGAAGGCAGGGACACCCCCAGCACGGTTCCCCGGCCCCAACAGACCCCCCTGCTGCACCCCAGCACCCCTTGGGGAAGGCAGGGCCACCCCCAGGCTCTGCAGAGCTCCCCAAGCAGGGCCAGGTGCACGCACACCCCGGGCAGCCACGTCCTTCCCGATGTCCAGCTGGGAAGGAGGAGAGCCACGGAAGCCCTCCCCTGTCACACCCAGCTCGCAGAGCTGGAAAGGAGCCGTGGAATGGCTGCAGGAATCTCATCCAAGACCAAAACCTCATTTTCTAAAAATTTCACAGAATTTCTAACCCCAGACCTCCTGTTTTCACATCCTTCTCACCAGTGAGATGCAGCCAAGCTCCTGCCCACTTGTGAGCAAAGAGGTCATCCCCCTTCCCCACGAGAACTGCCAGCAGCAACCGGGATCCAAACACTCAGGGACAGGAACACACACAAAACACCCCCAAATCACCCCGGCCCACAAAGGTTCTGGTAAGAAAAGCCTGAAGTCCCTGCTGCGTCCTGAAGCGCACCACAACACATCTCCAGGGTAAGGAGCACGGCAGGACCTTTCCCAGCTTTCCTGGAAAAATGAAAACCAAGCCAGGGAGCTGTGAAATCACTTCCATTATCTGCTGCTCGAACAGATGACAGACTGCACTGATACTCCATGATCTGCTCCTCCTTGACTCTCCCGCACATTTCTGAGTTTCCCAGGCAGCATTTTGAGGCAAACTACTCATCTGTGCCCTCATTTCTTTTTTAAAACCCCCGTCCTGAGCAATACTTGCTAACTTTAAACTCAGCGACACAAATAAAAGCAACCAGAAAAAAGAAGTGTCTGAATAAAGCAACACAAGAGTAAATGGCGCCCTGCTGCTCACAAGTTCCATATTAAATCTTGTGTGACCGTGGTGCAGGAATTTGATGATCTCCAGCTGTTTTCTGACACACAGTAACTGTACAAACATATTACAAATCGTATGAAGAATGTATTACTGTAAAATCCAATATGAAACTCGTTTTCTTTACTGAATTACAGTAGCAGCGAACTGAATTCAAGAAAGACATGAGCATTATTTTAGAATTCCTTCCCCAAGAGTACTTTTGCCTTTGCAATCTCTCAAAAGCTGAGATATTTGATCCAAAAGGGGAAGTTGTGTACAATATGGCATCCCCATAGCAGAATACCAGCAGCTTGTGGGATATTAATTCCCAAAATACATCAGGATTGTAATTTTCTAGGACGATTCAGCACAAACTGGGAGCTCCCCAGGTACAGCTGGAACCTGGAGGTTTAACAGTGACCTGCTGGCACTGAAGAGGCCGTGGGCTGGCACAGAAGCGTTCCCCACACACGGGGTCAAGATGGCTTCTGAAGAGCACCGCTTCCTGCAGAAATCCACACAATTGGGTGATTATTGATTTAAGGCACCAGGATTATAGAACTCCACGTGATATCCTGGGTAAGTAACGCCGCGTCCTGGAGTCCAGACGTGCCTCTCACACGAGCAGCGAGAACCCCCAACCTCATCTCCATCCCTCCACTCCAGAGCTCCAGCGCTCCCCAAGCCAGAGGCGCTGCAGCTGCTCCTGCCAGGCACCTCTGGGACACGGCGGTGACACGGCCGGAGGGACAGGGAGGGAAATCCTTTGTCATGGTGTTTCACAGCTCTATTTCACGCAATACACGCATGGCTTGAGCACGGGGAGGCTCTGCTTCATCCGGGGACGCAATCCCAGCAGGAAACGTCACGGCAGAGGTCCTTGGGAGCGGAGTCGGGGCAGGCCGTGGGAGGCATGGGCACAAAGGTGAGGTGAGGAGGAGAATCTCCAGCACAGACACAGGGATTGTGCTGGATTGGCTTCCCAGCCCAGCCCGGCACTGCTGGGGGCACAGGTACTCACCCCAGCACGGAGCCAGGTGCTGGACTGGTGACACCGGGGACAGCCCGCACCTGCGGGTTCTCCTGCCCACAGGCAGCCAGAGCTGCACGTCCAGGGCCTTCCAGCCCTGCCACCAGGTGCTCCAGCCCTGGATGGTGACGCTGTACTGCCAGCCCTCTGCAGGGGACAGCGAGGCCATGGGCACACTCTGTCACAGCCTCACCCATGGGCACAGAAACCACGGACTTTGTGCTTCGTTTTTTCCCACAGATACCCCAAGTGAGCTGCTCCGGGGTCAGAGCCAAGACAATGAGATGAAATTATTTTTTTATTTTGCATGTGTCATCTATTCCAGCTGTACTGGTTCACTCCTGTCCTAGGGGGATGAGGCCATGCACTGACAGCATCTGAGCAGCATTTCCAGAGCCCAGCTCGGAGAACAGGATTAACTCCTGGTCTGCGAGGGCCTCGGCTGCTCCCGCAAAGGCTGTGCAATAAAAGGGCATCAATGGATCTCACGCTGCAGTGGCTGCTACAAACAGTTATCAATGGAGCTCACACTACGGTGAGTCAGCCAGAAAATCCCTGCGATGAGAACAATGACCTGCACATGCAACAGTGCCACGCATTAATTCTTCAGTAAATAAGATTAGAATCTGTGTGTACTCGAGACTCCGGGAGACAAAGGCTGGGGAACCAGAGGGAGCTGAACCCGACCCCCCCGGGCCTGGAGCAGGCGTTCAGCACACCCAGGGGTTCTCCCCAAACACCACCTCGCCGCACACACTCTTGTTCCGTGCTTCCAGCTCCGAGGTGATCGCTTCACAAAGGCACTTCCGAGTTCATTGCTCTGCACCAGGGGTGACCCCCTCGCAGTGATTTTCATAGCACAAACCCGGGGTAACTCTAACCGTGGCTCCATAAAGCCTTTCCCATCGCTCGTAACTGGGACTGAACACAGGATTTTATTGGGATGTTGTTTTCCTCAGGACTGATGCCACGGGGAGCGCTTGCAGAACGCAGACGTGACGCTACAGCAGCACACGGGGGTGGGACAGCAGCTCGGGCGGGCTTCACCTACCCCAAAAACAAATGCTACCCCAAAAACAAATGCTACCCCAAAGCAACCGCTTTGGGGGGAGGAGAGTCACCAGCACTCAGCAGTGGCTATAAAATGAGACCCAGGGCAACAGGAGGGCTTGGGGACCTTCTAAAGTGCAGAAATAATTCCAGTTTGCAGTCACAGCCACGCACAGAACAGGCACCACTTGTTCATTTCCAGAATGAGCAGCGATAATCAAGGGAAGAAGGGAAATTTGCTTCCCCCAAGATAAATTGCTCTCACTGTAGAGGTAATCTTTAGCATGGTAAATATGCACTGTAGGAGTTGTATAACACCTGTATTTTACATTTCTGAGAAGATTCGTGAGCAGGACTCGTTCAACCACAGCTCTGCCTTCCCTGGCAGCAGGAGAGTACAGGGGGTTTAACCATGGAGACAAATAAGAGAAAAATTGGAATGGACAACAAAAATCAGCTTGTTTTATAAGCCAGAACTGGGTTTAAAATAGAGACCATTGTAGGGACAAAATAAATTTGCAGAAGTTAACAATTTGGGCTGGACTTACAACAACCTACTTGGCTGGGAGCTCGATGGCAGGATCAGCCAAAACGGGGAGAAGTGGATTACACCCTTACACAACCTCTCGTTTATCTGGTTACCTTTGCACAGCACCTTGGAGCACATTCTGCAGGGCATTCCCAATCCGTCCCTTTCTGCCAGAAAAACTGGATTTTCTGCCAGGTACTTCCAGACTCAGCCCCTGAGCACAGCACTGCACTGAGCTGACAAATCACAACACAGACTCCTGGAACCCTGAGCGCTCCAAGTAACACGCCTGGGTTTTATATCAAAATAGAATTATTAAAAAAGCCCCAATTCCGGATGTCCCATACATTATATACTGCTGAGTCAGGCAGCACTTAAAGCGCTGCCTCCAGCCCTGCCAAGCCACCGGCCTTGGCCAGCAGCCGAGGGAAACAAAGCGGGAAGACAAACGGACAACTGACCTTTACCACTGCTGGCAAAGAATCCCTTGTTCCCCCCTTCCCTCTCGCACAGCACCTGAGTCCAAGAAGAGTCCCAGTTAAAGGGTTCCAAGGAGAGTCCCAGTTACAGAGCTGAGGGGAACTTTTGGAAGCAAGGCTTTGGACCTCGACCGAGCGGCAAAACTTTTCCTCCTTCCAGCCTCTCCTCCCCTTTAATGGCTTCTCTCAGCTCTTGCCCTTTCTTAAACTTCCTTAATGATCCTTATCCCCCACAAGCTTAAGTACTAGGAACGATTTCAACTGTAACAAGAGCAGCCGTAGCACGGCCAGTGGGGCCCAGCTGCTGTGAATTCCGGCTGCAGGAGCGAACCCTGCGCTGCCGGGCTGCTCCTGGGCATCCCCGCTGCCCCCGCCAGCAGCCACATCTCCAGGAAGTCGGGGCAGCCGGAGCTGAGCGAAGGTTTAACGCGTGTGCCACGCAGGACCCCACGAGCGTGGGTTGCTAAAGCCATTTCCGTGCCGTGGAACGCTCTTCCCTGGGTTTGGGCAGTAAATCCCGGCAGCATCCCCCGGAGCCGGGCACCTGCAAAGCCCCCAGCTCCCCAGCGAGCGCGATCCGCTCCTCTCCCGGCTGCTGCCTCGCTTTTCTTCCCGGATGTTCAGTGCACAATTTATATGTTATAGGCAGGCACAGGACTCTACCAACACCAAAAAGTATTTCCTCCCGGAACCTGAAGCTTCTCAAAATCCCAGCCTCCACCTCTCACATTTAGCACCTAAAAAAAAAAAAGGTCCCAGACCACAGGAACCTGGCAAGAGAGTCCTTCCTTTGTTTCTAAAACAAATGCCAATTTTGTTAAGTCTTCTGCAAGAAAAACAAACAAATCCACAATGCATCACCTTAAACTAACCCAGTTTAGACCAAATATTTCTGGCAAGGTTCAGGAAGAAAGAAAATTCCTACTGCAAACCCAGGGCTCATTAATATCTCAAACACTGTAAAAGGAAGATGGAACTGCCTGAATGTTATGGAATAAAAATAATACAGCAAACCCAAACAATGCTGTATTTAGAACTGCACTTTGTAGCTTAAATGTATAAAAATCCTTGGGAAGTAAGAACAGCTTCCACCAAGCTGTGAATAATGCATTTTTATGCAAAGCTCAGCTAGGAGCCACCTCGAAATTCTTTACACATTCCATAAAGAAAAAAAAAATCCATTATCTTATGGCAAAAAGGAAGCAATAAAATATAGGATGACCTTGCAGGAAGCAGGAACGTCAGCGCTCGAGCCCCGGCGTGGATAAGCCCGGGCAGCAGAGGAGGAGGCAGCAGCTGGGGCCGGGATGCTCCGGGTGTTCCCTGGGCCGTGCCGGGCACTGCTGCGGTCACTGCCCCGACACCGTCCCCAGACCACTCCAGACAGCCCCTGGACACCTCCCCCTGCCCGCCCGGTGCCTGCAGGAGCAGCTCCCACACCCTGGGAGCTCCCCATCCCTCCGGGATCGCTCACAGGACACAGCCCCGGTGCCTGGAACTCCCGGAGCCGGGCAGACACCTCCGCGCTGCCCACGCAGCCCCGCAGCACAACCACGGCAGCCGGCACCTCCTCGGGATTATCCTCAAAAGCGGCATTTCCACTATCTCTGCGGGATCTGCTTATTTAAGCTGTCCCCGAAACCCTCCTCCCCAGCCCAGAAACGCCTCTTGCTTTGACACAGAGTTTATGATTATCAGTGAAGATACAGCGAGAGCAGAGGAAATAAACTCCCCAAAAAATCCCCATGAAACAAACTGAGCACAACGTGGGATCGGACTGATTAGGCCAAAGGTTAGCACGAAGCATCTCCACTCTGCTGAAACAAATGGTAACACACGCTCAGTATCCATGTATCCAGGTGGAATCTACCCGCAGATTTTTGATTTTCTTTTCTGGATCTCTTACGTTACAAATTGCTTCAAACACTCCAGAGAAAAAGAAACACACATTCACAACAGAACTCAAAATCTACGCAAAAAATTGAGAATGAAAGCAAGCTGAAAGTTGTCTTGCTGAAACAAAGCAGAAATCCTCAGACACTTCATTCCAACCATGGGAAAACGGAACAAACATCGTGCAGGGAGAGCCCCGGGACTGCCGGGGAACACCCTGGGGATCAATTGTCAGCAGGGCAATAAAACCCAGGACATTAAACCAGATCCTTCATTAAGAGCCGACAAATGCCGGGTTTCTGCAAGGGGACCCGCAGAGCTGTTTTCCAACAGGCTCCACAAGATCCCCCTCCTCCGTGGAGGCCACACACTGCTCCTGTGAGCAGCTGTCAGACACAGCTCAGCTGAGGGAAACACAGCATTCCGGGGCTCCCCTGGCACAGCCGCCCCCAGAGCTGCCCCTCCGGGAGCGTCTCCCCGGAACGCCCCAGAAAACACAGCACCAAGGCAGCCACCCCAGGTACGAGCCAGCTCCCCCTCGCAGCCGCTCTGCCCGCAGTTAAATTCCAGGTAGGTTTCAATCCCTCTGCAAATACTCTTATCTCTCTCCGAACGCAGTTATTGAACGCGCTGCGGAGCGTTCCCCACTCGGGATCGTCTTGTCCATGTAAGGTAAATGCAATACCGACCCAGCACGGCGAAAACTCCAGTTCGGCTTAAACCTAATTCCAGAAATTACCCAGCAACAAAGTTATTTTTGTGTGTAACATTTAAGTAATGCTAGGAAGGGAAAAAAACCCCTCCGTGATTGATCCTCTAGCCCCTGGGAACGCAGGAGCTTTTGTGTACACTTAAATACTTCCTTCCATACTGCCTGGGTATGGATCCTGCCACCACGTACTCGATTTTCCCTCCACGCTGGAGCTTGGAAGATTTTTGTTTATTTATTTACTCTTTAAAGCGTGCCAGCTCCCCTCCGCTTTTCTCCCCTTTAATACCAATAATTGAGCAGTAGGTTAAAGCTGCTGTTGTATTGTGGGATAAATATTCCCCAGCGATGTCTGATCAGCCACACATACTGAACGGAAAAGGAAAATAACAACAAATCGGCGCGCATGGAGTTCTGCTAAACACACTTGTAGCGTTTCAATAAAGAGCAACAAAAACTAATTACCTTGAATAGCCATTAGAGAAAGCAGGTCTGCCAGAGAGGTTGAGCGTTCCCAGCGGAGCCAAGGCCTCGTCCCCCGATCCCTGGCACCTATTCCAATTTTCTGACCCGGCAGGAAGAGACGGAATGATATTAAAAATTGGTTTCTGATCCTGCTGCTGGGAGAGCGAGGCGGTATTCAGATCATAGTGGTACATCTGTCCCCCAGAGGTGCTGACGCCGTGGATGGAGATGGCCGAGACTTTCGAGCCCAGCAGGCTGGAGCCGGAGAAGCTGGCCTGGCAGTACAGCGGGCCCACGTTCTCCTGCTTGATGCCAGGAGTGCAGAGCTCAATGAAGTCTTCCTTTTCCGTTTTCACTTGAGGCATCGGCATTTTGGAACCGGGCAGAAGGTCGCCGCGGTCGCTGATTTTAGGTTTAGTGTCAGATAAAAGGGGAGGCTTGCAGTCTTCGCCGAGACCTCCCTCCAGGAGAAAGGCGTCGTCCGCGGATATGGGGGACAGCAAGCCCCCGTCATCGAGCAATGGGTCCAGCCGCCACGGGCTCCCGTTGGGCTCCTTGCCCGGCGACACCGGCGGCAGTTCTAAATCCTGGAGGATGTCCAGGGCGCTTTGGTCTTCGGAGAACAACTTCAAGCTGCCGCCGTTGGAGCCCACCTGGCCTTGGACGGCGGCTCCCGGCTCCGCGGGGACACCGCGCCCGGCCATGCCCGGGAAATCCGGCTCGAGCGGCGCCTCCGAAGACGCGGTTCCCTTCGCGTCCTCGGCCAGGCTTGAGGACTTGTTCAAGCTCGCGATGCTCTCCTCCAGGAGCCTGAAGTCCGTTTCTCCAGAAGAGATGCCGATTTGGCCCTGGTGTGAAAACCCAAGGTCGTTGCCCATCACTTTCGAGTCTGTCTCGCCCATGTACAGTCCCATCGAGAGCGACACCGCCTTGGAGAGGTCAGGCTGAGGCACATTGTTTCCTAATCCTTTCGGAAAGTCAGCCAAAGCAGGTTGCTGGCTGGAATCCGACTGAGAAGATGCAGGGAGAGGAGATGTAGACACAGGGGCTTGGACAGTGGCTCCACCCCTGAAGGGTGGATGGAAGTCCATCACCAGCCCTCCTTTGGTACTGAGGAGCGCATTTTTCCTGCTCTCGTCTCGGTCCGACGGGTTAAGCAGTTCTTTGGAATCCATTCCTTTACCATCAACTAGAAAAAGATCAGAAGCAGTCAAAGTCAGCACAGAAAGGACACATGAACAACAGCTTCAAAATGAAAAGTCTCAATCCTTCACCCAGCAAACCCGGCTCAGCTGCTCTCAGAGCAAAGGCACGGCACCACCGCGCTGCGGGCTGACACGTGCCACGTCTCTCGAACGCACTGCCTGTGTTTTCAGGGGCTTTTAGCTTTTGTTTTCTCTCTAGTGAGGAGGAAGTGTGTATTCTACAGCTTCGCTAAAATAATGGATGAAGGGGTGAGTCTGCCTGCACACAACTCAGCACCAAGCTGCAGCACGTGACATCGCTCCGCACGCACTCCCCAGCTCTGTCACCCATCCCCGCGCTAAGGAATCGTAGCAACTGTTAAGGCACCCGGTTTGCAAATTCTGCAAGGTAAATTCCCCTGGTATTTAACTGTACCTCGAACAGGGGAAAAGGACATTTGCCACCTTTCCCCTTCCCGATCCGGTCCAGAGCTGCCAGAGGCGGCACCTCCTGGTTTGTCATTCCCCAGGAGCCCCTGGACCTGCCCAGCACCAAACACAGCGTTTGCCACCTTTGCACGGGCTCAGTCTTAAAACACAGCCCCTCCATCCTGCAACAAGCCCCACACAATTCTTTAAATACCCCTCAAATTTATACACAAAAGCTGGCTAAAAATAAAGCCGGGTTTTTACTGGCTCCCAACACTAACCCGCTCACGGCTCCTCTGCAAACATACCCAACGCCGACAACAAACCTCGCAAGTTTCAGATGTTTGTGTTAGCTACATGTTGGGTTTTTTTTTTTTTTCCGGCGGAGAGCATAAATATTTGGAGAAACACTGTAAATTCCTGGGCAAACTTCCGACACAGTTGGTGTCCGGCCTGCCCCGCAGCAGTGCCCGCTGGCCGCCGGGCCCCGGACACCGCTGGTCACACACCCGCCCGGCCAGCGCCGACCCCGCCGCTATTTCTGGGTGCAAAGCTGAGGCTGCGAGCGGCACAAAAAAGGCCCCACGTGGAAAAACCTTAAGGCGGCCCCGGCCTGGGGAACCCGTCCCGGGCGGGAGCCCCTGAGCGGCCCCTCCGCGGGTCCTGCCCGGGGGAACGGAGCCCCCGGGACCCGCACCCCCGAGCACGGGAGCGGGGCACCCCGGGACCGCCGCGCTGCTTACGGTGGAAACCCAGCAGCGACCGGAAAAAACACAACTATCCACCTTCCAGCGCTGCCTCGTTCCTTTTTACCGCGGAGGGCAGGGAGAAGGTAGTTACTTCATTTGACAATTCCCCCCAACGCCGGAAAAA